>WSFP011360698.1:0-33249 GCA_009831015.1 Picea engelmannii
TTAGTGTGACTTGTCTTCATTGAAGTTGAAAACAAAGCATTATGCAGTACTATTTGCAAGGCTATTGAGCTGTACGCCATCTTGGAAGACAAGGGAGAAAATCAAGGAGGACTTACATTTAGCAATTGTGTCAACCAAAGCACAATGAAATAACAAGAAACCCTGTATGCTATGCTAGATCAAAACGGAAAACAATATGCATCCAGCAGCAATGCATTTAATACTGTACTTGTTGGGATATACACCGTCTGATTTAAAACAACTTTAAATCGGATGGTGTTAATCCCAACATATACAGCATTAAATGTACTACTGGGGAATGTATATTGCTAACCGATCAAAACATTATCATTTTGTAAAAGCAGTGGTCCAGTGAAAAGAAATTGATTTAATGTATTGTGACAAACAAAATTCTATACCATGCTATGCTGGATCAAAACGGCAAACAGCAATGCATTTAATGATGTATTTGTTGGGATATACACCATCTGATTTAAAACAACTTTAAATCGGACTGTGTAAATCCTGACATATACAACATTAAATGTAAATGTACTACTGTGAAGTGTATATTGCTAACCGATCAAAACATCATCATTTTGTAAAATCAGTGGTCCAGTGAAAGGAAATTGATTTGATGTATTGTGACAAACAAAATTCTAGTTGATGTCTTCACTGAGCTTATGAGCAGGGTTAAGTTTGACATGCACAAAACCATGATAGGTGCCACAAAGAAAGAAGTCACTCCTTAAGGAGGAGTGTGAGAATCAATGAAGCTATATCAGGATCAATAGGTTGACGCTTATTAAGGACTCTCCTGCTTATTAAGGACTCTCCTGGTTGAATAATAGAGCTTTAGTGACTCTACCTCCAGGATTCTAGTTATTTGTCCCAGGGTATTTGGTTGTTAGCAGTTAGAATCTTCTACTTTTAAGGAGTTCGGTATTTGAATGCAGGGTCATAAAAAGTAGGAGCAAAGCAGGGTAGAGTTATTCTTCCAATATTTTATGAAGATTTTTGTGCATATCTCTCCAGGTTTGTTCATAGTTTGTGCATATAGTTGCAAATATTTTCAGTAAAGCTTCACAAATTTTATAGATACAGGAACATGGCTGGAAAGGGCATGTAGTCAACCAACAATTAGTAAAGGGTTAGACATGTAGCAGAGTCCCTAATTTTAAACAAACTATGACATGTTTCTCTTTCAAAAAGCAGACCAAAGAAATCCTTCCTCTAAATTGTGCTCCTCTTCATGAATACTAAACAGAGGAGGGGGTGAAAGCAGAAGAGCTTCTGCCAAATCCGTTAATAAGTTAAAGGACTCGAACAAGTCTTCCTCCACCACTAAACACTCAGAGTCACCAACACATTCTGTTGGTGTACAAACTGATGGCGACTCACTAGAATCCGTTTGCCCTGATAGCTCGACACTGACTGTCTCGAAGTTTGAGCTAATCCCTGTACATAGTTGATGTGAGGAGGAGGAGGGCTCATTACTTGCTGGAGGGTTTCTTCTTGTTCGTTTATTGGAGTCAGTCGGCCATTCAAAATTCCCTGCACTTGCAAGATTGAACGCAATAGCTGCTTCTGCAGCAGCACCCTGAATGTGGCGCGGATGCAAAGAAATAGGGTTCGGAATGTGATCAATTAGCTCTGGGAAATTAAGCAACGCGTGCTTCTTGCCCTTCAAGTAGATCTCAGCGACGTCGTAGGCTCGAGCCGCCATCTCTGGCGTATCGAAGGAGCCGAGACAAGTTCTGGTTTTCTTTTTAGGTTCCTTTATTTCAGATACCCATTTCCCCCAACTACGACGACGCACGCCTCTATATGTTGGATATTGCACCTTCAACGTTCTCTCCTGTGGCGGCGAAGGAGCAGCCTCGTCTTGTGTTCGAATCCTCTTGACCCCACCCTTAGCTATCGATGCAGATTTGCTGCTTGCTCCTGTGTCTGTTGATGAAGGCACCATAGTCTTGGGCAGAGAAGAGACTTCCTTATCCATAGATCTTTGCACAGAAATATAAGCTGGCAGGGTGCTGCAACATAGGGATGTGATGTTTGTGGATGAACTGGGTGTTTAAGTATAGGATTGAAGGCGTGTGTGTGATTTCCATAACAGCTGGATTACAGAGGTTTTGATTGCAACATGGGAAGCTCAAGCTGAAGCCCAGTGAGTAGAAAATAAAATAGGTAGAATACATTAAATCTGACCAGTCCATGAAGCGATTCTCATGCTGGAATTACAGCTACACATTACGCGCTGTAACAGCCTGGCCTGCCTAATCCTATTTCGAGGGAGTCGCTCTGAACTTTCATACACTACATGTCGAAACCCGAACCGAACTTAGCAGTTAATAGTTCGTGTACCTAACTTTTAACCATTTCGGCGAAACCTCCATCTCCACCAGTTGCATTTAGGAAGATGGCATCCAATTAGGCAAGCAAGTTGAATTACTTATATTAACATGAATTATTTCCTTGTTAGATCGAATTATTGTCGCGAGGAGAGCTAGGAGAGCCTTTTCTTTTTTTTTTCTTTTTTTTTAAGATTTTTAATCGGTAACTTGGCTAGGAGCCTTTTCTAGATGCCACTCAAGATCGAGCTATTAGGGCATATCGTTTCTTTGTGGGTGAGTGGTGAGTTTTCTTTATAAGAATAATTGGGTTTATTATGTTCTTAGTATAAGATTCATGTAGGAGTATTAAGTTGTTATACTTAGGTTACGTATGTAGGAGTATTAAGTTGTTATACATATCTTAGGTTACGTTATGAGTATTAAGTTGTTATACATATCTTAGGTTACGTATGTAGGAGTATTAAATTGTTATACATATCTTAGGTTACATTACTAGGGCGTATCGTTTCTTTGTGGGTGAGTGGTGAATTTTTTTTATAAGAAGAATTGGGTTTGTTATGATCTTAATATAAGATCTATGTAGGAGTACTAAGTTGTTATACACATCTTAGGTTACGTTACTAGGGTGTATCATTTCTTTGTGGGTGAGTGGTGAGTTCTCTTTATAAGAAGAATTGGGTTTGTTATGTTCTTAATATAAGATCCATGTAGGAGTATTAAGTTGTTATACACTGACTAATTTTTAGTTGTATTTATAGTTTCTTTATAGATTAGAGCTTGAAAACTTGGATGTGATGGTACTCTTTGGTGGCTTTCATCGTGCGTCTCTGAGTGACGTGTGGGTGGCGGTGGGTGTTAATTGCTTTTGTTAATGTTTCATTTAATTATTCGTATGGTGGGTAGGTGGCGTTAATTGTAAGTTTGGTTGTTTAGTTTATCGTGAAGAGCATGCCGACTCATCTGGTTTTTGTTCCTTTTGTTACTATGTCTATTATCTTTGGTTTTGTTTATTGTGTTTGGGTGTCTTGTCTTGGAGCTTAACTGAAGAGTTGGATGTTGTAAACTAGCATTGTTATTATTGTGTTGAAGTTGTCGTATCGTGGGTTCTTGGTGTTAATTGTAGGTTTTGGAGTGAATGGTTGGTCTCTCCCTCGTCAACTTGTTTGTTTCTTGTTTCCTATATGACTATCTTTGTTGAGTCTAGTTTTGTTGGTTGTGTTTGGGTGTCTTGTTCTAGAGCTTAATGGGGGTTGTAGGGTGCTCATTTTTTGGTGCGGTTGATTGCAAAACCTGTGTGACTATCTTTGTCTAATTTGGGTTTGTCGTCCATTGTTAAGGTAGCTTGTGTGCCTACAAGTGTTGTCTTGATTTTCTATTGTGATTTTCCTTTGCCATTTTCTTTTTGCTATGTTTGTTTTGTTCAATCAATTCATTATTGTCTAGTTTTGTAGTTTGGTGGTCACTTGCCTAGGGTTCAGGGTCACTAGCCTTGTTGCCTACATTGTGAGTTTGCTCATTTATTCTACTGTGGGCTTGGGAGAAATAGAGGAAACCTATGAGAAAATCTTGACCATTGGATGAGGTGTTGCGAGGACCATTAGATCCATCAAAAGATGTCGTCTAAGTGATCCATTCAGAGTGGCCTTCGATGCCTGAAGAGGATGTACTCCAACGAGGAGGACTCTGAGAGAGCGCATGAGTTGTAGATTAGAGAATGGGCACAATGTGATCTCAGTCGTAGGATTGTCGTGGGACTCACTTGTTCATGTAACAAGCAATTGAAGAGATGGGTGGTAACTGTCAAGCGAATTGAAAGCCCAAGGAGATTATAGTCGTTGGTTCCCAAGTCCGAGAGTCGTTGGATATGTTGGAATGAGATTTTAGGTTTGTAACCTGTTATTTCAATGGGAAAGAGTCTGAGTTGTTCTAGATCGTTGATCTGGAGGTGAGAAGTGGTTCTAACCATCCGATTGAGGGTGTATAGGTCCCTAGCAATTCCAGTGAACTCCATATAGGGATTTCGTTGGTAAATTGGGGGTCAAACAAGTAAGATGAATACAATAATTATTGTGATAAGATAAGTTCTCATTTAAATAGTGATAAATCAAAACTAGGGAAAGTAAACTCGAATACTTACTCCGAGGAAAGAGAATAAAATCGAACATCCCACCAGTCTAAGCGAGATTAGGGGGTCAGGTGTGCTACACAAATGTTCAAATTCAACTCTTGATAGTTTAAGGACTTTAAAATTTAATGAAGGACAAAACGATGTCTCGCTACATTACAAATTATTACATTTTTAAGAAAAATTCCTCATTGAATGCACTCCATTTATGAATGGGGGCTCCATGGTCACATGAAATGCTCCGACATAATTTTCATATGATCCCTCATGCTTAGAATATATGTAGAAAGGTCAAATTTGCATCAATTAGTCAAAATTCCAAGGACATTGTTAAACCAAGGTACAAATCTGTCGGAAAGAGCTCAAAAAAATGCATGCCAAAATCCATAAAAGTGTCCTTTTGAGAAAGAGAAACTTTATTTCTAAATATCTCCACATTGTCGACAAAACCTATATCTTAAAATTTTGTAATCCATCTTCATTTTCCTATATCAAATCTGCCAAGTAAACAACTTTTGCATTTCTATATGAAATTAACCAAAATTGTCCTACTTCACTAAAATGCATGCCTAGGGTTCATTTCAACTCCAAAATATGTGATTCAAGTTGGAAAGTGTTTATTTTTCCATTACCCAGCTTTCTACATTTTTAGATTTCCAGTTTGAGTCTTAAAACTTGTTGTTATGCAAATATACTAAAATTTGCCCCTCTTTTACATAGTGTCAAAAACGTCTACGAGGCCTTGCAAAAAAGCATGCCAAGTCTTCCTCATGCATGATATAATGGAATGGTTTGCATTAATTTATAAATTTCCATGTGCACAAAAATCATGTTTTTGATTTCCTTGTTTTATCCCCAAATGCACACAATGTTCATGCTAGTTGCCATTGACACTATTTTTTATATTTCTAGAAAATGCATGTCATCATCACAAAAATGTATGCCAAGGCCTTGTTAGGGATCCAAATCAAGTTATTGAAGCTTCTCCAAGTCATACATTCAATTATCCATGAACTGTTTCATCTTAAGCCATGATTCCATTTGAAGACAAAATTATCCATATTTCAACAATTTAGAAAATGTAGGTCTCAACATTAAAATGCATGCCTCGGGTAAATTAGGCATGCTCATATCTAGAAATTTTGAACTGGAGGTTCTCTTAAGGATTCCACATCTACCTATGAATTCAAAATGCATGCAAGATAACTTGCTTGGTTAGAGATGCTCTTGCATTAGGATGTTAAAACAAAAATGAGAAATTAGAAGTTTGGCATTGTTGATGATACAAAAGAGGTGAGTGCCACTTTCTATAAATAGATGGTGGATAGTTCCAGTTGCTATTACAACTAGGTAAGAAAAAACCTATCGAGTCCATGTACTTAGCCAATTCATGGCTAAGCCATATAAAAATCAGTGGAAAACAACAAAAAGTTTCTCACATACATAAAAGAAAATATAGATTTTCGTATTGAGCTTACTGATATTCTATTATGGAGTCAACAAGTTATTAGTCCTTGTCATAGGGGTAGAGGGACTATAGTGATCGATAAATCGTTGACTTCATATTAGTGTGTAATTTGACCAGAAATATTTCCATATTATGTATTGTTGGGACCAGGGAACTGAAAACATCAATTTTTCTATAAAAAAAAAGTTCCATATTTGTCATGATATGATTGGACAAGGGATTGGAGGTCTTATTGTCAGCTTCACTATTCCCAATGTTATATATGTTGGCATATCCAACGTATTTGATCGTATATGGTCTTTTTGAATCATATATTTTGTTATGCATTCGTCGAAGGTGGATTAATGCTAGTATTAATTCGAATGTTTGGTTTAGCATTTTATGCTAGGTAAATTTATGGCAATGTTTGATATGGTGGCATATCGAAAGTTTGGCTTTCCAATACATTCTTTGGTGTTCGAACTATTGTTACAAAAAATATAATTATTTATTTGGGATACGTGAGAAACCTGCCGCATTGAATTTTTTTCTTAAATGTTTACAGTGCATTTATGACAGACTTAAATGTTTACCTAACAGGATTGGTAGTGTTGAATGGTTACCTAATAGGCTTGTTACAAGACATTTTCTTTCATTTTTAAAATTTATATGCTCCAACGGCATTGTTGGTTCACTGGTCCATGCTTGTTTTTTGCATGGCACTGATTTCTTATTTGCATGTTGTCATTGTTCTTGCTTGCGTGTTCGTGTTGTTTCAGTTTGCACATTTGGGTTTCTGCAATCGCAATTGGAACAACATCGTTCCTGGGGGAGTGGTTGTTGCTTCCTTCTTTCTTCGTTGTATGTTGTTTATTGTTGCTTGATTCGAATTTGTTGCTTGCTTCTTTCTTCGTTGTATGTTGTTTATTGTTGCTTGATTCGACTTTGCAGGGTTCTGGTCCTGCGCCTGCAGTTGGGCCTTTTGGTGCTTGTTAGCTAGGTTGTTATTTGGTGATTGTTCTTGTTTTCCCAGGGTTTGCAATGTTGGGAAGATGCATTTGCGATTGGATCTCTGGTTACATTTTTTTTGCACTGCAGTTTGCGTAGAATACTATTAAGATAAAATAACAGACTAAAAAATTGCAGGCAATGTAAATTGCATCTGTTACGCATTGAAGGAGAGTTTGTTGGTCTCAAAATATATTTCATAGTTGTCGATGCTTTTTCCATGGATTCTGTGTTACTATGGTTTCATAGTTATGAGAATTCTTTTTGCTATGTGGGAGATATAGTTGTTCTCTCCCTTTTACTTTCTTGTTGTAAACTACATTTGACTCTAGTTTCTCGCGTTTCTATGGTCATTCCGACCGACTGTCGTTCGTTTGCATACTTAGCCAGTTTTATGGACACGGTTTCGCCAATAAGTTCTATCGAACTATGACAAGTCGTGTTCGGTGTATACATTAGCTTTCCCGAATTAGTTTTCTTTAAAAGAAGGCCTCCTGGACAGAAGAGAATGCAATTTATGAAATTATAGGTTTCCTGGACATCATAAGTTAATGATCGCGGGTTCTGAGGGTGGTGGGCTGAAAATTGGGCTTTTGTTGTTCTGTGCCCTGCAAATAGCACAGAGAGTTCCGCTATCATTCTAACCGACCGCAGTTCGGTTCCATACTTAGCCAGTTTTATGGATGTGGCTTCACGGATAGGTTGTATTGAACTATGGTGTATACATTAGCATTTCCGAATTAGTTTTCTTTATAAGAAGGGCTCCTGGACAAAAGACGTTGAAATTTATCAAATTATAGGTTTCCGGACAGCATAAATAAAACATAGGAAATATGTAATTTTATAAAATAGATAATAAATCATGCACAGAGCCCTAATCCGATACTTAGCCAGTTTTTGCATCGCGGGTTCTCAGGGTAGGCGGCTGAAAATTGACAATCAAAAAGTTCTACGATATACAAATTGACAATCGGACTTGCAGACTATTTTAATTTGAATTTGTGCACTACAGTTTGCGTAGAATACTATTAAGATAAAATAACAGACTAAAGAATTGCAGGCGATGTAAATTGCATATGTTATACATTGAAGCAGAATTTGTCGGCTTCAAAATATATTTCATAGTTGTCGATGTTTTTTCCATGGATTCTGTGTTACTATGGTTTCATAGTTATGAGAATGCCTTTTGATGTGTGGGAGATATACCTATTCTCTCTGTTTTACTTTCATGTTGTAAACTGCGTTTGAGTCTAGTTTCTCACGTTTCTGTGGTTATTTCGACCGACCGCCATCGGTTCCATACTTAGCCAGTTTTATGGACGCGACTTTGCCAATAGGTTCTATCGAACTATGACAGTTCGTGTTCGGTGTATACATTGGATTTCCTGAATTAGTTTTCTTTAAAAGAAGGCCTCTTGGATAGAAGAGAATGCAATTTATGAAATTATAGGTTTCCTGGACAGCATAAGTTAATGATTGCGGGTTCTCGGGGTGGCGGGCTGAAAATTGGGCTTCTGTTGTTCTATGCCCTGCAAATAGCACAGAGAGTTCTGCCATCATTCTGACCAGTCGCAGTTCGGTTCCATACTTGACCAGTTTTATGGACGCGGCTTCACGGATAGGTTGTATCGAACTATGGTGTATACATTAGCATTTCCGAATTAGTTTTCTTTATAAGAAGGGCTCCTGGGCAAAAGACATTGAAATTTATAAAATTATAGGTTTCTTGGACAACATAAATTAAACATAGGAAATATGTAATTTTATAAAGTAGATATATAAAGCATGGACGGAGCCCTCATCCCATACTTAGCCAGTTTTGCATCGTGGGTTCTTGCGGTAGGCGGCTGAAAATTGGCAATCAGAGAGTTCCGCGATATACAAATTGATAATCGGACTTGCAGACTATTTTAATTTGAAGGGCGTCATGTCCAAAAACTTTAGCATTATTGAAATAGTTTACTTTACGTACGTTTTACGTGGACAAAAAACACACAAAAAAAATAGTAAGGATTTTTTGGATCGCGGGTTCTTAGGGTGGCGGGCTCTAAGTTCGGTCTCTGTTGTTCCGTGTCCTACAAATAGCACAGAGAGTTCCGCGATATACAAATTGACAATCGGACTTGCGGAGTATTTGAACTTGAAGGGCTGGTGCAAAAAAACTAGCATTCTCGAATTACTTTTCTTTACATATGTTTTACATACGCTTGTCAACAAAAACAGAAAAATAGTAGTATTGTCTGTTACATAGGGATCCATTCCTGCTACCTTCAGCGCTTCCCAATACACATTAAATATGCTTTCAAAAGACAGAACTGACCAAACAGGTTCGAAAATATGGGATTTAATAACTGGAAAGCTCAAGGACATCTCCCATTAAAATGAATAGACAGATGAATATTATGGGATCTGGTAATTTCTTTTTGCCTGCATTTTGAATTTGCGAAAATATTTTTTTTTTTGTTTTTTTTGCTTGTGCAGTTTTAGTTTTCTTAAAAGCTTCAGCATAGTTCATGAACATGTCGCCGACAGAGGCCTTGACGTCATGTCCCTCTTTAATATTGTGCATTTCGAAATGATGGGCTTTAATAACTAGAAAGCTCAAGGACATCTCCCATTAAAATGAATAGACAGGCGAACACTATCGGATCTGGTAATTTCTTTTTGCCTGCATTTTGAATTTGCGAAAATACTTTTTTTTTTTTTCTTGTGCAGTCATAGTTTTCTTAAAATCTTCAGCATAGTTGATGAGCGTGTCACCCACAGAGGCCTTGATGTCATTTCCCTCTTTAATATTGTGAATATCTTAGATGTCAGATTTGAGAATCTGCTCGAATATGAGAATTTTAATATGTGTTGTTAGTCACTATTCAGCATACATATTCAAAAAGATTGGCATTAATAAGTGAAAATATCGAGAACATCTGTCATTAAAGTGAATCAACACAAAATCTACGGAAGACCATCCAGCGTTTGTTTTATATACTTATTGTCATTTCTCTCTATCATCAAAGAGTTGCACTTTAGGGTTCCTTCATTCTAATGTTCCTGATCATGGACATGTAAGACAACTTAGAGATGTGATTGAGGGGCACATGAAAGAAGAGAGACTGTTTTTATGTGACGTGAGCTTTGAGTAAAAAAAATTATGTTATACAAGAGAAACTCAGAGAGGACGAAGAAAAAATAACAAGTATGTTATGGTTGGTGTTCTCCCTGTCTTCGATGCTTTGGTTGGTTGAAAAGGCTGCCTGGAGATTTGTTGGTTGAACTTCTTTGTTTTCTTGCTGGGAATTGTAACGGATTTTGAGGTCACATGCAAAATAATATTTCGTTTAAGTATATAACTTCTTCCAACAACACATATTTTGCAAGTGTATCAAATTGTAGAGATTGCACTAGTATTTGTCTACCTCAGAGGCGGGTAACATAAACTATATGGGTGGATAAAACGACATATTATCACTACAAAAGTTTCTATTTCATAGTTTGATGACCTGCATGTGGTTTTGGTAGCTGACTTGACAGAAAGCTATGTTCTTTGTCAAAGTTTTCTCGATTTCCTCTGGATGTAGTTGCAGACTCCACATATTTGGCATGACCTCCGAACATTCCAGACCTTTCTGTCAGCCACCATACCTCCACTGCTATGAGGAAAGATATATTCTTATGCCATCTGCAACATTTGATACACTTGCTAGACCTGTGCTAGTGCATTCTACAGCATTTGATGCACTTGCCACACCTCTGCTGCCCAAAGAAGTTATGTACCTCAACAGATTTGCATCTTATTGTTCTTTCTCATTAATTTACTATAATAAAGAAAAGAAGTTCCACATACAAATCCTCAGGCAGGCTTCTCAACCAAACAGACGATTGAATATAGCGAGAATACCAGTCACTACCTACTTGAATTTTTTCCCCTGCCTCAGTTGTTGTGACATAAAACGACTCTATCCACTTTGAAATCGGCCTGAATCGCAATTCTAAGTTGTCTCAAATGTCAAGGGTCAGGAACATTGCAGGAAAGCACCTTAAACCCCAACTTTTCGACGGCAGAGGGGAATTAATACTTGACAAAGAATATAATCTTGAATAAGCAACCATTGAAAGCAGGACATATCTGGAAGAGACAAGGTATTCAAAAAACTGGGATAGATGTACTTGGCAGCACCAATTAAGTACAAACCCCAAAATTGATATTCAACTCGTTTTTTACGAAGAAAGAGTTTGAACGTCAAGAAAACTATGAAGAAGCTTCATCAATGTACATATTTTTTATTGGTCGATGGCAGGTGAAATCACAATTGTTGTCGCAAATAACCTTAGTTGTATTTTGTAACCCATCTTATTTGAATATAGAATAATTTCGGTTTATATTTTAATAGTATTTTCCAATTTTGGGTATTTGTTTTAATTGTATTTTGTACCTTCTTCCCATGTGTCGTTAAACATGAAGGACAAGCTTTTGTTTCTGCTGCCCACTACTTCAATCTAAATAAAACCTGCTCTGTTCTTTCTCTACATTTTACATTTAAAAATAATTAATGAGTTACAACAAGGCAGCTGAATTGTTGACACAATGTTCCTGTGAAGTATGTTGGATATATTGCAGCTTCTTCTATTTGATAATATCTATGCATATATACTAATATCAGTACTATTGGAATAAATACAAAAAACTTCCTCTTTGGCAAATCTTAGGCAATTATGTTTGGGTTTGCAATATTAAACAACTATGTCCATTGTTCCGTCATATACATCTTGCAGCCTAAGAACTGTTGTGGTATGCAATTTATGCTTTAATTACTTAAAGTCACACCAAATTTTGATTGCATTTAATTTAATTAAGATATTGATGTTTATGGAGAGCCAGCATTTGCTGATGTCATTGCAACGAATACAAGATGAATAGATGATAAGGAGTTGATCTTGTTGAGACCACAATGCAAGTTCATGTTTCTTATTGCGCTATGCTCATCTTGCAGTCAAACTTATTGTGGTTTCAATGAAATTTGCAAGCCAAAGAGCATCTTGCAAATTGGGAGATCATTTGCATTTGAAACATAAACAATCCATTAATATATATTAGTATGAATACTATTCAGATAAACATGAAAACTTTCTCCATTGATAGATACTAGTATGAAAAATATTGAAATAGATATCAAAACTTTGTCTTGGCCAATACTTAGCCAGTTATCTGGGCAGCAGGCCCCGAATTTGTGGCACCCACCACCTATGTACTATGTTTCTCATATACATGTTGCATCCAAAGAACTTCAATGATCTACACTTAATTCTTTTACTAGTGAGAACCCAACAGAGGTTCGAAAACATTGCCATTAATAAACGGAAAAAAAAGGTTTTTTCAACTCTCAGATACTTATCTCTTTTCTCCTTTTGCTTTTTCCGTCCATTATGGCTTTCTAGGTTTATACTTAGTCGTCTTTCTATAATGGGCAGTTGCAGGGTTCGCGGGCTAACATATATTCATCTCCATTTGTATTTTCACATGACGAATCTGACCGACAGCTATATCTTTCCATACCTAGGCAATTTTATGGCCGCGGTTGCCGGATCGACGCATATGAACTGGACTTTTCTTCTTCTTGCTTGTTATCGCTTTCTGGATATATACTTATTGGGATTTCTATGGTATCCAGTTCCAGAGTTGGCGGGCTGAAATGTCTTCATCTCCATCTATATCCTCACATGAAAGATCCGACCGACCGTTGTTCCTTTCCATACTTACCCAATTTTATTCCCACCACTGCGGGGCCAACACTTGTGAACCCAGCTGCTTATTGTTCCACTATATACATCTTACATTCAAAAGATCTGTCATCTACAATTGCACCGCGAGTTCCTCGTATACATTAACTTCGTTCAAAGTATCTATTGTTGCTTTCCATCCTTAGCAACTTCGCGTCCTTCCTGATATACATCAACAATGCTCTTACTAGTGACAAGTGGACACAGTGGTACGAAAGATACTTCTGTGATACGAAATATACTTCCATGATCTGCAATTCATGCCTTAACATCTCCATCTATATCCTCACATGACGGATCCGACCAATCATTATTCCTTTTCATACTTAGCCAATTTTATGTCCCTCGCTGTGGGGTCGGCGCTTGTGAACCCAACTGCTTATCGTTCCGCTATATACATCTTGCACTCAAAACATCTGTGATCTACAATTCCACCGCAGGTTCCTCATATACAATAAGTTCGTTCAAAGTATCTGTTCTTTCTTTCCATCCCCAACAAATTCACGTCCTTCCTGATATACATCAACAATGCTCTTACTAGTGACAAGTGGACACAGTGATACGAAAGATACTTCCGTGATCTGCAATTTATGGCTTAACTGGTGACAACTCAGCAGGGATTCGCAAGCATTTGCATTAATAATCAAACACTAGATGTTCTTCTATGAGATACTTAGTTATTTTTCCCTTCTCTTCTTCCCGTGTATTATCTACAATTCCACTACGAACTCCTCCATCCTTTTTTCCTTATTTTCTTCCCATGTATTATGGGACTATAAAATATGGACATGATGTTTTATAGAGCACGTACAAATTCCACATTCCATACCTAGTGACATTTTGGATCGCGGGTTCTCGGGCGGGCGGGTTCAAAATTGGGTCTCCATTGTTATGTAGCCTACAAATAGAACCCAGAGTTCCACGATATACAAATTGACAAGAGAACTTGTGGATTGGTTGAATCAACATTGCACTTCTATTGTTCTGTGTCCTCCAAACAACGCTCCCAGTTCTGCGATATAGAAATTGACACACAGAATGCAGGACTGGCGGGGTGGAAATTGCCATTGTTTACGGATGTTAGTCCCTATGAAGTATCTAACAGTATCTAAAATAATATTTTGAATACTAAATTAGCTCTTAGTAGTGAAAACTAGACACAGAGGTACAGAACAGTTGGAATTGCACTCTTCGCAATATAAAAATTGACTACCAGATTCCGACATCGTTCGCTCTTTCGTGTTACAAATTATGCATTCAACTGTTAGGAGTGATACAATTAGAAGGTCCGAGCCTCACCTCCTCTGCAGACACCTTCTCAGCATGTTTTGGATCCTCCTGTTGCCAGATTGATATCTTATAGAGCATGTATGAATTTCGCATTCCATACTTGGCAACATTTTTTATCACAGGTTCTCGGGCGGGAGGGCTCAAAATTGGGCCTCCATTGTTGTGTGTGTTTCAAATAACACCCAAAATTCCGCGATATGCAAATTGGCAAGCGGACCTGCGGACTGGCTGACTCAACATTGCACTTCTATTGTTTTGTGTCCTCCAAACAACGCTTCCAGTTCTGTGATATACAAATTCACACACAGAATGCAGGGCCGGCGGGGTTGATATTGCCATTGTTTACCGATGCTAATCCCTATGAAGTATCTAACAGAATCTAAAAAATTATTTTCGATACTAAATTAGCTCTTACTAGTGAGAATTGGACACAGAGGTACGAAACATGTGGCATTGCACCCTGCGCAATATACAAATTGATTGCCGGGTTCAGACATTGTTTGCTCTTCCGTGTTACAAATTATGCATTCAAATGTTCGGAATGATACAAGTTGAGTGTTAGGGACTTGCGTCTTCTGTAGAGATGTTCTCAGCCTGTTTTGGATCCTCCTGTTGGCGGGTTCACTAAATGTGCAACTCTTGGATACTGTTTCGGGTTGGCATCAAGTTTTGTTGTACCACGGTTCACAAATGTTTCAAAGTATATGTTCCTGCCTCAGTTGGCATCCGAACCTTTGCAATATACAAATTGACTACCGGTTCACATCTTCCACTCAAAATTTCCCTGATCTACAATTCCACCGCCAACTCCTTTGTCCTTTTTCCCTTTTCTTCTTCTCTTGTATTATGGCTCTTTGGTTATATACTTGGTCTCCTTTATATAATCACGGGTTCTACCATTGGCGGACTGACTTCTTTATCTCCATCTATATAATCACACCAGGAATCTGGCCGACCGTTATTGCTTTCCATACTTAGCCAATTTTATGGCCGCGATTGCTGGGTTGGAAATCTACAATTCTACCGCGGGCTCCTCGAACTCGCAAGCTTCACTGTGCCATGGTTCAAAAATGTGTTTGCTAATATACATTGGTTATGCTCTTACTAAATACTCTTACAAGTGACGACTACACACAGCAATACGAAACGGGTTCACGAAATCTCCAATTCTTAGTTAGTGTTTCGGGCTCGTCCATTCAAACTTTGCTGCTTCTTGTTCCGTGATATACATATTTCACTCAAAATTTCCGTGATTTACAATTCCACCATGGAGTCGTTGGTCCTTTTTCTCTTTTCTTCTTCCCTTGTATTATCGTTTTGTCATTATATACTTAGTCACCTATCTATAAATGCGGGTTCCAGCCTTGGCCGGTTGAGATATCTTTATCTCCACCTATATAATCACGCGACGAATCCGAACGACCACTATTGCTCTCCATACTTGGCCAATTTTATGGCCATGGTTGGCGGGTTCGCGGTTTCGAACTATTCTTCTTGTTGCGTCATGTACATCTTGCACTTAAAACTTTCGTGATCTACAATTCAAGTGTGGGCTTGTCGAACTCGCAACCTTCATTCTACCACTGCTTACAAATGTTTCAAAGTATCTCTCGCTTCCTTCCATCCCCACTAACTTCCTGTCCTTCCGGTTGTCTTACCATGCTCTCTTCATTGTTATGTGTATTGCACTCAAAAAGTTCTAAGACATACAATTTGACCCTCGTCCCCTCACCTTCAACAGTTGTACCTTGCAACCCTATTTATAGCGGTTTTTTTCCCTTGCCCGCGACCTCCGTACTTTCTTACTATGCAATTAGAAACCTTTCATGGTAACAACCGACCATCCAAGAACCGTCAACATTGTCATTAATGGGCGAAAAGCTTGAGGAGATATCCCATTATTATGCATTAAACCAAGATGTGCAGAGAGTTATTTTGTCCCTTCCGATTGTTCATCTCGAACACGCGTTGTCATGTTGGCCCGCTCAAGAAACCTACAATGCTTAATCGCTCATTGCAATATCCACCATGTTCGCATTTCTATGTATGCAAATAGTACTGTTTAATGTTAACAATGCATCATGCAACAACCGTCCAAATTGTCATTAATCAACGAAAGTCTTGAGGACATCTCCTATTCACACACTTTTGACCAATATTTGCCTAGGGTTATATTATCCCTTCCAACTTTTCATTCCATTCATCATCTAGAAAAAATAAACATTCTTGTAGACTTATGGCAGCAGGTCGAGAGCAATTTTGTGGAGATACAGTAAATATGTTCGCACAAGAGGACCAAACCTTCCACTGGTCCAGGGCATACTTTTACTATTCATCCCGTTCCGCCCAGAACGAAGTGATTTGGACCTCTGGAATTGCTCGTGTAGGCTACGTCCCTGAGGTTTTTGACTGTAAGGAGGTGGTCTCTTGGTGCGCTGAAAAATATATTCTAGGAAAAAGAATTATTCCACTGCACGACCACTCTCTTGTTTCTTTTTCACCTCAGGTCTTCCGCGAGATGTTAAAATTGTCGAAACCAACATTGACGTTCAGAGGAAAAGACTGCAAGCAGTTTCTAGAAAAACATCATAACGGGTTGGACATATTAGCCGACTTCCTCGAAGACCCGACAACAGTTCCCAAAGATATCACAAGGCTGTAGGTAAGCTCCTTTAGAAATCCATTCTGGGAAATTGCTTGGTTGTTTACAAGAATAACGGGACATGGATCCACAACAAGTATTTCCCATATAATTATTTATATTTTGTATTTCACAGTCAAGGAACAAAACATTTTCGATTGGGGGAACCTAATTTCCATTGAGCTATGTTCCCAATTGTCACAATTCAAATAATCGAATAAATTTTACATGTCATCGTACTTGATTTTCGCAATTGTGTATTGTTGTCTGTTTCCAAAACTCTCTTTCAAATAAAATAAAATGTGGATTTGACCCAGTAACATTATGGCACGAGGGCATGTGGAGGCACAAGGCCTTCCATTGTTTTTATGAAGTTTTTAATGGCTTTGTCTCAGTTTTCAAAGATTTACTGTTAGGCAAGGATGCTCTACGGATGTCTGGCTAGGCAACCAAGTTTTTGAATAGAAAGGGCACACTTGAGCAAGAGAAAAATCACAGTGTCCTCATGGTCTTTGTCTTTAAGGAAAATCCTACCTTCCTTCCATGCCACATCACGGACAAGATGTTTGTTGTAGAAATAGCAAGGCAATACAACCACTGGTTGCATTTTTTCCATGACAAGAAAACAAAACAGTTCATTCCTCTGCCCTGGAAAGTCGAAGACTTTGTGTGCAGAAACATCAACAATATTGACGAGTTTGCCGCCCATTTCAAGAAATTGAACCTAACGTGCGCTGAAAGGCTAAAAGGGTTCGACCCTAATGGCATTTTTCGAGAACATTTACTGGGTGTTGTCTTTAACACCTATTTTATCCATAGACACCTGACCTAAGATAGGGACAATGTCGACAACAATTCTTCTTCTGTCGATTGCGATGCATAGACATTGCAAAGCGCGACAAAATTGCACAAACAACATGGAAAAATATCCGATGAGAAGAGTACCCAGTCCCCCGCTAGCACTCCCAAAAGCACAACATCACAGAGCATTGCTTCGACGGTCCACCCCAATAAGAAAGCAACCCAAAAAATTTCGAACGAAGGAGGAGATAAGAACCCTCCTCGCATAAATATTGATAGTTCTCACAAAATTCCACTGACAAAGAAGAGAAAAAACAATGCAGGGCAAGCAGAGGAACCCGAAATTGAAAGTGGAAAACTGCAACTTGAAATTGAAGAACAACACACACAGAAAATTGGGTCCTCCGCGGTGGAAATATCTGACACCGAATTTTTTGACATAGATGAATCCTTCGTAATCTAGAGCGCTATTTTTAACAGCCAATCTAAAAGCATGGTCATTGAAAATAGAGATGCAACAAACAAGAAAGACAAATCTCGCACAGAGATTGACTTTAGCAAAATGTCGTCGCCCCAAATCTGCTCATTTCACCAGGTAACTGGTGACATTCTTCGTGATTCCATTGGAGGAATGGAAATAGATCATGTCAATCTGAAACAACGCCTCAATGAATTTGAGCAGGATTTCATTGCAACCCCAGAATTTGTCAGTCCTTTGGCAAAAATCATGCCTGCTACCACTACAGCAAAGATGAAAGTATCCTCTACCCTCCTTGCATGCTCTAGAGCCCTTGTAAAGAATAACATCAACAAAAGAATGCAACTAGTTACTAAAACCTGGGAAACATCGCAAAATTTAGTTTCATTTGGAAAGAAGGCCAATGATTTGCTGGAACATTTGGAGAGAAATTTAAAAAATGAACATCTTTTCTGTGAGCAGGTACTGGCGCCTTTTGCTAGCTATGCCGTCAACACATCGGAACTGAAAAGAAGACAAGAGAAACTCCCCTCCCCAAAGCGCACCAAAAAAGTAAAAGCATGCTGGCAAAAGAAAATTGACAACTTGAAGCTCATTGTCAAATCACGTAAACAAGTCATATTAGAAAAGGAAGATTTATTCACAAGCCTGCTACAAATGGATTTAGCTGGAACTACCAACGAGGTTCAAGATCCTAACTTAATTCTCAAATCCTTATCAGTGACCAAAGAAGCCTTCGAGGAACAAGTTGATATTTTAAAGGGGTTGTCTTTCGAAAAGTTTTACGACATACTTGAACATCGTCTAGATGAGCACGAGCGCTGGGTACTGGACTATGCCTCACACAATGAGAAAATTGAACAGAGTTTGCATAGTATTTCAATGGATCTAAGGAAATTAGAAAACGACCTTTACGACATAGAAATCCGGGATGAAATCAACACAGCCCCCATGAAAAGCTACATCGAAGAATGGTTCCAACAGAGAATGGCTGGCCTCGTCCAGGAAGGGAAACAACCGGTCAATAGGACTCCATTGCCCATCGATGACAACAACAAAAACGCATCGGATTCATAGTAAGTCTATACTGCCATCTTGTTTTGTTTATCAATCCAGTTTAAGTCTATGCTCTCATCTTCTTTTCTTTATCAATCCACTTATGTCCTCTTTAAATAAAAAACTGTAACCAAAGACTCATAACTTCCAATTTCTTCTTTTTAGGTCTTTCTCTCTACCGTCGCACACTTCTTCTTTCGATGTTCCTAATTCTTGTACTTATTTCTTTTTATAGTCCGCAGGAGCCCCAATCCTAGTCTATATGACAAACGCATTTACATTTCCAGAAACATGTAACAGACATTATTAATTTTTTATAAATTCCAAAGAAAACTTATTCGTCAATGCCCTTATTGTATACTAAATTTTGGGTTTCCAGGAACCTTTCTTGTTTGTTCCAAAGAAAACTAATTTGGATATGCTACATTTCTTGTCTTCTATTCTATGCTAATTTTTTGGTCTTCAACGACGTTGATGTAATTTCCAGAGATATGTAACATACATTATTTATTTTATAATAAGTTTGTATAGTTGACAAGCTCGCTTGTCAATTTGTATATCACAGAACTCTCAATGCTATTTGTAGGTCACGGAACAACAAAGGCCCATTTTTTAAACCGCCAGCCCAAGAACCCGCGATCCAAAAACTGCCTAAGTATGGAATGAGCACTCCGTATATGCTCTATAAAACGTGTGCAAATAAAACTAATTCGACAATGCTATATCTTTTTTGTCCAAGAAAAGCCTTAGTTTTGAAGCAAACTAATTTGGTGTAACAGACGTTATTACTATTCTATTATATAAGAGACATTATTAATTTCTGGTAAATTTCTATACTCCGCAACTCCACTTGCCATTTTGTATATCGCAGAACTGTTGGTGCTATTTGTAAGGCGTGAAACATCGGAGGCCCAATTTTGACCCCGCTAGCTCGACAACTCGTGATCCAAAAACTAGCCAAGTATGCAATGAGGGCTCCGTGCATGCTCTATAAAATCCCATCCCCATACTTTATAAAAGCACAAATTTCGTATCTATAAAACTAAATATCTACTTTATACAACTACATATTTCGTATGTATAATTTATTTATTTCTGATGAATTTCTATAGTCCGCAACTCCACTCCTTGATTTCTATATCGCAGAGAACATCAGAGGCCCAATTTTTGTATCGCAGAATTGTCGGTGCTATTTGTAGGGCAGAGAACATCAAATGCCCAATTTTCAGCCTGCCAGCCGGACAACCCGCGATCCATTATAAAAGTACATATTTCGTATGTATAAAACTAAATATCTACTTTATAAATTACATTTTTTAAATTTCTATACTCCGCAACTCTACTTGCCATTTTGTATATCGTGGAACTATCGGTGCTATTTGTAGGGCGTGGAACATTGGAGGCTCAATTTTGACCCCGCCAACCCGAGAACCTGCGATCCAAAAACTGGCCAACTATGCAATGAGGGCTCCGTGCATGCTCTATAAAATCTCATCCCCATACTTTATAAAAGTACAAATTTCGTATCTATAACACTAAATATCTACTTTATACAACTACATATTTCGTATGTATAATTTATTTATTTCTGATGAATTTCTATAGTCCGCAACTCCACTCCTCGATTTTTGTATCGCAAAGAATATCGGAGGCCCAATTTCTGTATCGCAGAACTGTCGGTGTTATTTGTAGGGCACAGAACATTAGACACCCAATTTTCAGCCCGCCAGCCGGACAACCCGCGATCCATTATAAAAGTACATATTTCGTATGTATAAAACTAGATATCTACTTTATAAATTACATTTTTGATATGTATAGTTTATAAATTACTACTTCAACAATGCTATATTTTTTGTGTCCAACAATCTTTCAAATGTTGATAATTTTTTATATTTTTCAGGAAGAACTAATTTGAGAATACTATGTTCTGCATGCAAACCACATGTATTTCAACTTTCTAGCCACGTGTCTATACTAGGACGCATTTACTCCCATCCCAGCCTGGCAGGGACTACGCTGCCATGCAACACTTGTTTAAATTTTGATTGGATTAGTCGTCAATTGATAAAAAAACCACTACAGGGTATGCATCCATATTTGGATAAGCATAGTTTCTTGGAGCATCAAGAAGTAGCTTAGCGTGACTTGTCTTCATTGAAGTTGAAAACAAAGCATTATGCAGTACTATTTGCAAGGCTATTGAGTTGTACGCCATCTTGGAAGACAAGGGAGAAAATGAAGGAGGACTTACATTTATCAATTGTTACAACCAAAGCACAATGAAATAACAAGAAACTTTATATACCATGTTATGCTAGATCAAAACGAAAAACAATATGCATCCAACAACAATGCATTCAATATTGTATTTGTTGAGATATACACCGTCTAATTTAAAACAACTTCAAATCGGGCGATGTAAAACCCAACATATACAACATTAAATGTACTACTGCTGAGATCAAAACATTATCATTTTGTAAAAGCCATGGTCCAGTGAAAGGAAATTGATTTGATGTATTGTGACAAACAAAATTCTATACCATGCTATGCTAAGATCAAAACGGCAAACAATATGATTGTGACAAACAAAATTCTATACCATGCTATGCTAAGATCAAAACGGCAAACAATATGCATCCAGCAGCAATGCACTTAATTCTGTATTTGTTGGGATATACACTGTTTGATTTAAAACAACTTTAAATCGGACGTACTACTGCGGAGTGTATATTGCTATCCCATCAAAACATTATCATTTTGTAAAATCAGTGGTCCAGTGAAAGGATACAAGGAAATTGATTTGATGTATTGGGACAAACAAAATTCTAGTGGATGTCTTCACTGAGCCTGTGAGCAGGGTTAAGTTTGACATGCAAAAAACCATGATAGGTGCCACAAAGAAAGAAGTCACTCCTTAAGGAGTGTGAGAATCAATGAAGCTATGTCAGGATCAATAGTTTGACGCTTATTAAGGACTCTCCTGGTTAATTGATAGAGCTTTACTGACTCTACCTCCAGGATTCTAGTTATTTGTCCCAGGGTATTTGGTTGTTAGCAGTTAGAATCTTTTGCTTTTAAGGAGTTCGGTATTTGAATGCAGGGCCATACACAGCCTTTATCAAATGGGCTTGATATGTATAAATACATACAGAATGAAATAAAAAACAACAGGGGAGCAAAGCAGAGTAGAGTTATTCTTCCAATATTTTATGAAGATTTTTGTGCATATCTCTCCAGGTTTGTTCATAGTTTGTGCATATTGCAAATTTTTTCAGTAAAGCTTCACAAATTTTATAGATACAGGAACATGGCTGGAAAGGGCATGTAGTCAGCCAACAATTAGTAAAGGATTAGACATGTAGCAGAGTCTCTCATTTTAAACAAACTATGACATGTTTCTCTTTCAATAATCAGACCAAAGAAATCCTTCCTCCAAATTGTGCTCCTCTTCATGTATACTAAACAGAGGAGGGGGTGAAAGCAGAAGAGCTTCTGCCAAATCCATTAATAAGTTGAAGGACTCGAACAAGTCTTCCTCCACCACTACACGCTCAGAGTCACCAACACATTCTGTTGGTGTACAAACTGATGACGACTCACTAGAATCCGTTTGCCCTGATACCTCGACACTGGCTGTCTCGTAGTTTGAGCTAATCCCTGTAGATAGTTGATGTGAGGAGGAGGAGGAGGGATCATTACTTGCTGTAGGGCTTCTTCTTGTTCGTTTATTGGAGTCGCTCGGCCATTCAAAATTCACTGCACTTGCAAGATTGAACGCAATAGCTGCTTCTGCAGCAGCACCATGAATGTGGCGTGGATGCAAAGAAATAGGGTTCGGAATGTGATCAATTAGCTCTGGGAAATTAAGCAACGCGTGCGTCTTGCCCTTCAAGTAGACCTCAGCGACGTCGTAGGCTCGAGCCGCCATCTCTGGTGAATCGAAGGAGCCGAGACAAGTTCTGGTTTTCTTTTTAGGTTCCTTTATTTCAGACACCCATTTCCCCCAACTACGACGACGCACGCCTCTATATGTTGGATATTGCACCTTCAACGTTCTCTCCTGTGGCGGCGGAGCAGCCTCGTCTTGTGTTCGAATCCTCTTGACCCCACCCTTAGTTATCGATGCAGATTTGCTGCTTGCTCCTGTGTCTGTTGATGAAGACACCATAGTCTTGGGCAGAGAAGAGGCTTCCTTATCCATAGATCTTTGCACAGAAATATAAGCTGGCAGGGTGCTGCAACATAGGGATGTGATGTTTGTGGATGAACTGGGTGTTTAAGTACAGGATTGAAGGCGTGTGTGTGACTTCCATAACAGCTGGATGACAGAGGTTTTGATTGCAACATGGGAAACTCAAGCTGAAGCCCAGTGAGTAGACAATAAAATAGGTAGAATACATTTCCTCTGACCAGTCCATGAAGTGATTCTCATGCTGGAATTACAGCTACACATTACGCGCTGTAACAGCCTGGCCTGCCTAATCCTATTTCCAGGGAGTCGCTCTGAGCTCTCATACAATACATGTCGAAACCCTAACCGAAGTTAGCCGTTGATCGTTCGTGTACTTAACTTTTAACCCTTTCGTCCCTAACTTTTAACCCTTTCGGCGAAACTTCCATCTCCACCAGTTGACTACACAAAGCATTTTCCACTTTGCCTATGTGGAGATGGCATCCAATTAGGCAAGCAAGTTGAATTACTTTTTCTTTCTTTCTTTTTTTTAACCCAGAATATGTCGCCGGCATTGCGCCTAACCGCGGTGGATCCAGAACCCACTACCTCATGAGGGAGGGCCAAAGTCTTGGCAGCTGGGGATCCAGCCAACTCAGTTACCCAATGGGGCTAAGCAAGTTGAATTACTTATATTAACATGAATTATTTCTTTGTTCGATTCGCAGTACATATGTGAATTGAATTATTGTCGCGGGGAGAGCAAGGAGAGCTTTTTTGTTTTGTTTACTGCCACTCAAGATCGAGCCCCCCAGGGTCGATCTTAGGTTATGTCACTAGGGCGTATCGTTTCTTTGTGGGTGAGTGGTGAGTTTTCTTTATAAGAAGAACTAGGTTTGTTGTGTTTTTAATATAAAATCTATATAGAAGTATTAAGTTGTTATACACAGAGTAATTTTTGGTTGTATTTATAGATTAGAGCTTGAAAACTGAGATGTGATGGTACTCTTTGGTGGCGTTCATCATGTGTCTGTGATGTATCGCTGGTGATGGGTGTTAATTGCTTTTGTTAATGTTTCATTTAATTATCCGTATGGTGGGTAGGTGGCTTTAATTGTAAGTTTGGTTGTTTACTTTCTTGTGAAGAGCATGCCGACTCATTTGGTTTTTGTTCCCTTTGTTACTATGTCTATTATCTTTGGTTTTGTTTATTGTGTTTGGGTGTCTTGTCCCGGAGCTCGATTGAGGAGTTGGATGTTGTAAACTAACATTGTTATTATTGTGTTGAAGTTGTCGTATGGTGGGTTCTTGGTGTTAATTGTAGGGTTTGGAGTGAATGGTTGGTCTCTCCCTCGTCAATTTGTTTGTTTCTTGCATCCTATATGACTATCTTTGTTGAGTCTAGTTTTGTTATGTTTGTGTGTCTTGTTCTAGAGCACAATGAGGGTTGTAGGGTGCTCTTTGGTGCGGTTGATTGCAAAACCTCTGCCTGCAAGTGTTGTCTTGATTTTCTATTGTGATTTTCCTTTGCCATTTTCTCTATGCTATGCTTGTTTTGTTCAATCAATTCATTATTGTCTAGTTTTGTAGTTTGGTGGTCACTTGCCTAAGGTTCAGGCTCACTAGCCTTGCTTGTCTACATTGTGAATTTGCTCATTTATTCCACTGTGGGCTTGGGAGAAATAGAGGCATATACCTTTTGTTTGACAGTGGGTATGGCATCGAAGAAAACTGTGTTCGAGAAGCTTGGATGCTATTATTGGCATTGTGGTGGTTTGCTTCATTCTATTGTAAACTTATTTCTCTAGTTTGATGGAATAACATAGTTCTTTTTCTCTGCGTGAGAGGAGTGGTTTAGCGGACGATGCTTCTGTCTCTAAAGGTAATTGGTGTCTCTAGTAGAATGGTGCCTATGAAGATTTGTAAGAGTAGGATGACGCCTACCAAGATTTGTACCAGTGGAGATTGGTGTCTCTAGTAGGATGGTTCTTGCAAATATTTGTAACAATAAGTTGATTCAAAAAAATAATTATAAATATATTGTGGTTTTCTCCCAAAAGGGTTTTCACATAAATCTTGTGTTCCATGTCCTGTAGTTAATAGATCTCATATGTGATTGTTTTCTTATGGTTGATGAATGTTTGAAAAAGTAAAAAAAAATGTCTTATATTGATTCACCCCCCCTATCAGTATAAGTGTGTGTTCAACAATTGTATTAGAGCGAGTTTCTTCGGAAATTGTATAACCACTGGAAGGTAGAGCTCATGAGCACACATGGACGGTCAAGAAGGTTTATCCACAAACAAAGATTTGTTGTTAGACGAAACAAACTATGCCTTATGGAGCATATGAATGCAAACCTATTTAATGGATATTAGTTTTGATATTTCAAAATCAGTGATGACTGATTATACAACCCCAACAACTCCACAAATAGATGCAGTCGAGAAGAAGCCTAGTGAAAATAATGCAAAATATATGAATGTCATTTTGTGTGGTCTATCAAAATCCGAGTTTGTCAAGGTGATGAATTGTAGACCAACAAAAGAAATTTGGGACAAGATTAAAAATGTATTTGAAGGCGATGACAAGGTCAAGAAGACAAAGCTCCAAACTCATAGAAGACGGTTCTAGAGTTTGAAAATGAAAGACGAAGAAAATGGTGTAGTCTATCTCCTTCATGTGGATGAAATTGTCAACACCATCAAAGTACTTGGAGAAAAGGTTGAAGAACCGATGATTGTAGAAAAGGTGTTAAGGTCACTCCCTTTAAGATTTGATGCCAAAGTCTTTTCCATTGAAGAAATGAAGAATCTTGGTAAATTGACAATGGATAAATTACATGGGTCCTCATGACATATGAAATGAGGATAGAGGAAGAAAAGCCATGAAAGAGAGAAACAACCTTCAAAGATTCAAAGAAGACAAAGCACAAAGAGCATGAATCAAGCAGTAGCTCTGACAATGAATAAAATGCAATGGAAGCCCATTTTGTGAGGAATCTCAAGAAATGATTCATAAAATATAAAGGTAAGTTTCCCTTTAAATGCTTTAATTATGGAAAAGTAGGACATTTTGTTGATAAGTGTTCATATGGAAAGGATGGAAGTAGCGATGATGAAGAAGACCATAATGTAAATAAAGGGAGAAAACATCATCAACACAAAAAGAACCACAAACAGGACAAGCATGAAAATAAGAACTCTTATAAGCAGAAGAAGAGTCTGATCTAGATTGTTTTCGAAACAAAATCAAGGAAGAGATATTACAATGAAATACACATAAAATTGCTAGAAATGGAGAAATATGACAATACATGATTTCCATTAATGAAAGAAATGTATAGAGACTGCAAAAATACAGAGTGCAAGACTCGCTAGAATGGTGGTAGATTTATCTCTAAGAAGAGATGTGACGACTACGCTCATTCGCAAGCAGATGATTACAACGAGGCTCTAAAGGCCTTTTTATAATAAACATGAATGACAAAACCCTAGACATCCAAAAACCTAACCCTAGGAAATGAAGTGCCAAAAGTCATGTGGGCCCCGTTGGGGTAAGTTAGTACATTAAATTCCCGAGGTCGTAACTTTTGCATATGATTTCTATTTTAGGCGTGTGATATCCTGTTGGAAAGGTATTTTCGAGAACTATGCATTATGCCATCAAATTTTGACTCTGTCTACATTTTGACTGTGGCAAGAAAAAAAAAAAAAAATTGTTTAGAGCCCCAAAACGACCCTGGAAGTACAAAAAGATGTACTGACATGAAAACTTCCAAAATAATCTAGTTGGAATAGGTGGGTGGCCACCAATACCCACCTAGATGTTGTGTAGGGATTTAGAATAGCCCCATAAGTGCAGAACCCACAATTACAAAGAAATGTCCCTATTACAAAAAAACGTGTTGAACTGAATACTGTCCAGATGGGCCAGTTGGAATTTGGAATAGGTGGGTGGCCATCAATATCCACCTGAATCAATCCTCCCCCCCCTTAGGAAGCAATGGTCTCCAGTGCATTGAGTGTCCAAGGAAGAGGGGAAAGTGTTTTCTAAATCTGAATCTTGGTGAGTTGTGTGCCTTGTTGGAGAAGTTGTGCTTCTTGGTCTATGGAAGGCTGTCATGAACCTGTTGTTGGCGGGGTTGAATTTGTTCCACCAACCTGTTGTCTATGGCTTGACAGGGCATTGTGTAGGCACCATTGTAGGTGAAGAAACAATATCTACTTTATCTTATGCAATCTTCTTCTGTTGGATAGAAGGTGTTGAGGTTGCAGTGGTTGTAGTGGCCTTCTATTCACCCTTTGAACATAATGTGAAGAGGATAAAATTTGAAATATGAGAGATTACCATGTGGCACTATTTTGGTGGAACAATAGTCGGAACTACCTCTGGTATCCTGTAGAGATGACCCCCCAGAGTCATAATGGCACTACAGGGTTAGGACTCATAAACAACATGATATTTCCACATATATAGTTGTCCCAAAACAACATCACAGACATCAAGAGGGGAAACATCACACCCTACCTCATCCTTGAAGGGTTGGATGCCATAGGACAGGTGACACTGCTGGTTGACACAAAGATCTCGTCCCTAGTGAAGCCAGTCGATGTTGTATGGTTGCAAGTGTGGTGTTCTCGACAACCCTAATTTTTTTATGACCTCAACTGAGATGAGGTTCTTCTGGCTACCACTATCAATAATGAAATGCAATGAAGTCCCCTTCACCCACATCTGTGAATGGAAGAGGTGCTCCCCTTCTTCAGGATCTACTGGTTCTTCTGGTTGAATTATTGCAGTTGCGACATTAGCAGTGGAGTCTGCGTCAATGATCTATCTATTTTCAATATTTTCTGGATCATATTTCGAATCAGTATTTGGCTCCTTGTCTTTGACCTTGGCCACCAATGATTGTTATGAGTGACATTCATTAGTGTTGTGCCAGGGGATTTTGTGGAAGTCGCACCAATTCCCAGTGTCATTCTTCGACTTTCCTTTACCCTTATTTTCTTGTGTCTTGGACTGGATGTCGAAAGGATGTTGGTTAGGGCCATCTTTACCATGCTTTGGTTGTTGTGGATTTGCAGACACAAACTCCCATTTTTTCTAGTGCCTAAATTTCTTCTTGATTTTGACAGTATATCGATAGGCAACTCTAAATGATGAAATGTTTAGGAAATCCATTTCGGTTTGGATGTACCTATGAAGAGCCCCATGGTATTTCAGAACCATATGTCACTCAGAGTCTTTGATACCCATCTTGGTGTGCAAGGTATGGAAAGTATTTGTGAACTTTGATATTGTTTGACTCTTCTCTTGTCGCAGTGTAGTCCATTTCATGTACCGATCTTCATAGTTATCAACAAGGTAGTATTGTTCCTTGACCACATCCAAAAAAAAATACCAAGTGGGCTCAACCCCATATATTCTAGATTCCTCCATGGAACTTTTCTTCCAATAAGTTTCCCACCAATGTTTGACATGGGGGAGAGCCTTGAGGAGTGCGAAGGTGATCATTTCCCTATCGAAAAAATTGTGAATAAAGAAATAACCTTCTATCAGATTTAACAATTTTTCTAAGGCATCCGCATCTATCTGACCTTTAAATACGGGAATATCAAAATTAACTTGTACCTTGAAGGGAGAGGTTCCTCCAAAGTGCTCGTTTGATGAAGATGCACTTGTTTTTATCGACAAGCATTGAAGGATGTGGGAAAAATTCTCCATCATTTTGTCCCTTTGTCACACGAGAGCTTGCTCAAGCAACAGGTTAATATAATCTTCTACTCCATTGTTTTTCTTTTCTACTGCCATAGAGGGTTTCTTGGGTGTGCGAAATAAATTTTCCTCAAGAGAGAAAAGCTCGAGACCCAACTTGCTATAGTCGAACCTCGTCAGGGATATGAACTGAAAAACGATCAACAACAACCTGCTCTGATACCACTGATCTTGTGACATCCCCGACCCTCAAATCTATAATGGGAAACACTACCTAAACAATTGTATCTTTGTTTTTTTTTTTTCTGATACCATTTTGTGACTGTTCCCAGCCTTAAACCAACAGGGCTGGCCATGCCACTGAATAACTTTGCGGAAATATTCACATATAAAACTTAACAGGAAATGAATAGAGACAACATCTGATATTCACACACACACACACACACACACACACATACGAGTATCTAATGCAATTAAACAAACATCAATATTCTATTCATACACTTGTTCATGCGGAAGCAACACCAACACATACACACAACATATATATACAGACATTACTCATCAATTATAATAAAAATACAAATACACAACATACAATGAACATAGAAATGGGTACTTAGCTTTTAATAGATGACCTTCAACTGCGTGCAGACCTTCCAGGAACCTTCCAGCCTTAGACCACGCTGCTCATCACGTTCAGTAGTGGGTCACCCCCGAGCTAAGACTAAACTCCATTGGGAAAGGGATTCCTAGGCTTGGCAAGGACAACAAGAAATTCACACAAATCAATAGGAAGGATTTTCTCCTAGGAGCAAGAGTGTACACCTTCACTATCACAAGTCCATCGGCTATCCACCCCCCCTTCCAAGGCTTCAACAATAGGATGGACTAGAAGTCTCAGAGTACTGTAGCTACTATGGGACTACCTCCAGGAGAACTCACTTCCCCAACACACTCTCTCACCTAGAGAGAGTTGCTCATAGGCCTGACAACCTGCCTCTTCTATTCATCTCCTAAGTCCAGCGGGTAACCTCCACAACAAAATTGGGTAAGGGCTCTGATAATGACAACAAGCCACACCAGTTCAGAGAAAACATGGGTAACAAAAACAAAGGCTAATGTGCGATATGGATCAGAAACTATGCAGTTGTGTTGTTCTTCACAGGAAAAACGGTAAGCTTCATAATATGGGTGTGTGGGTTTTCAAAAGTTATAGAGATCCACAATGGAGACAATGGTTGGCTGTGTCAAGGATTTGTCTCTCTCTATCTCAGTGTGTGCATCAGTGGGGATTATGACCAACCTGCAGAGTGGAGACCATTGCGAGAATGGTGAGGGAACTCCCAATGAGCTAACTTTCCCATCTAAAATTGCATGCGCCCAGGTTGACACATGTCTCCCTGAAGATGCATGAGCTCCACTTAACACTTGTCCCCTTTCCCGAGGAACTTAGGAAAACATGGTCATGTCAAACCTTAGCCTCTAGGATATAGTAATATAATATTATTCCTTTAGAGGTAAGCCCTCTAGCGTAGCCCCTATTCCTAGACACTTAGTCCCTTCCCTACCTAGTGGAGCTTAGTCCCCCATAACTCTTTCTTCATGGTCAGTCTACACACAACGATGTAATTTTATTAATGATGTGAGTATTTACATTTACAAAATCAGGCTCATTAGCTTTAGCATCTGGGCTCTCTTGCCCAATAAACACATAAGTATTCCAACTTATAAACACTTGGCTCACCATCCTATAAACATAATTACAATTCAGCAGGGGCTCAGCCTTGGGGTGTTATAATCCCCTCCCCTTATTTTTGCATCGTCCTCAGTGCAACTTATTTATACAACAACAACAAGATTTCCAAAATCTTCAAAAAGATGTGGGTACTCTGCTTGCATAACATCTTCATGCTCCCATGTTGCGTCCTCAGGACCGTACCAGGTCCACTGAACCTTTACAAGATTTATGACTCACTTACATACTTGCTTTCTCTTTCAGTCCAGTATGTGCACATGCTACACTTGCAAAATGCCTTCTTGCTCCACCTGAATCACATTCCAATCAATCACATGAATAGCATCAAGTATATACTTCTTGAGCAATGATACATGAAATATATTATGAATAGTCATGGATATTGCAGGCAATGCAAGTATATAAGCTACTGGTCCAATCCTTTCTAGGATTTAAAATGGTCCACAATATTTGGCTGCCAACTTGGAACAAATTCCCAGCTCCAGGGAACTTCTGTTGGCTTTCACCTTTAGGAAAACATGATCACCCACTTTAAACTTCCTGTGGGTTCTGCCTTTGTCTTCATAGCTTTTCTTCTTGTCTTGGGCAACCATCAAATTCAGATTTATCTTTAAAAATTTCTCTTCCATTTCCCTAAGAAACTCTGGCCCAACGACTTCCCTATCAGTTGGGTTGTTTCAACTTACCGAGGTGATGCATTTTCTTCCATAAAGTGCTTCAAACAGGCCCATCTTCAGGGATTCTTGATACCCATTGTTGTAGGAAAATTCTACCAAGTGTAGATAATCTTCCCATTTAGATGGTTTTTCCATCACACACATCCTTAGCATATCCTCTATCACTTGGTTCACCCTTTCTATTTTCCCATTAGACTCAGGATGATAGGTTGTGCTGAAGTTCAGATTGTTCCGAACCCTTTGAATAATCCTCTCCAAAACTTTGAGGTAAACTTTGGGTCTCTGTCAGACACAATTGTCTTGGGTATGCCATGCAAGTGTGCTACTTCCCTCATATAAATATCAACAACATCAGTTTCCTTGTGAGTAGTGTTCAATGGAATAAAATGGGTGGATTTCATGAGCTTATCTACCACCACCATGATAGAATCATGTTGTTGTTTTTTTCTGGGTAATCCTGTGATGAAATCCATTGTCACCACTTCTCATTTACACTCAGGGATGGTTAATGGATGTAGCAACCCAACTGGGTATATATTCTCAGCTTTGACCCTTCGAAACTCCAAGCATATGACAATGTACTCTGCAATTTCTTTCTTCATACATGGACAATGGTAATGGCTCTTGACTAATGAAACTGTTTTCTGATATCCCGGGTGTCCCGCATAAGGTACATTATGCATCTCTTTTAAAATCACACTCCTTAATTCAGGAGAATTGGGTACATTAACTTTGTTTTTGTACAAGAGAATTCCATCAATTCCCACTTCATAATCTTTAGATTTCTGCTGCATTTTACCTTGCTGCAATTTAGTTACTAATTCTATGTATTGCAAAACAACTTTTGCAGCCTCATAAATTCTTCCTTTAAGATCCGTCTGATACATTCTAATGATTGTATCATGAAGTTCATGCACTCTCCCGCTGAGTGCATCAACCACTTTGTTCTCCTTTCCTTTGATATGCTTGATATCAAAGTCATATTCACAAAGGAATTCCAACCATCTACTCTGCCTAGCATTCAAAGTAGGCTGATCAAACAGGTACTTCAAACCATTATGGTCTATCCTCAAATCAAATCTCTTTCCCATGAGGTAGTGCCTCAACGTCTTCAAATCTTGCACTATGGCTGCCAATTCCAAATCATGAGTGTCTTAGAGCCTTTCATGCTCTTTCAATTTTCTGGACTCGAAACATATCACAAACCTGTTCTGACTAAGGAATCCTCCTAGTCCTTCTTTGCATGCGTATGTGTAAACCAATAAATCTTCATTCGGATATGAAATCTTTAGAATTGGAGAACTGGTTAACAGTTGCTTCAATTGTTGGAAGCTCTTTTCACATTCTTCTGTCCATTGAAACTTCTTCCCCTTCCTTTGCAAGGAAGTGATAGAGTGAGTTATTCTTGGAAACCCTGCAATGAACCTTCTATAGTAGCTAGCCAGACCCATGAAGGATCTAACTTCTGTCACTTTCTTAGGTGTTGTCCACCCTTTAATGGCCTTAATCTTTTCACGGTCTACTGCTATCCCTTCTTCATATATGATATGCCCCAAATAGTGAATTCAATTTTGATAAAATGAGCACTTGCTCAATTTGGCATACAACTGGTGCTCTCTGAGCACTTGCAATACCATCCTCAAATGATGCTCATGCTCTTCTTATGACTTGGAATATACAAGGATTCCATCCAAAAAGACAATGACAAACTTGTCTAAATATTCTCGGAAAAGGCCATTCATTAAGCACATGAAAATAGTTGGCACATTTGATAACCCAAATGGCACCACTATGAACTCATAATGACCATACCTTGTCCTGAAGGAAGTCTTGCTGATCTCTTCCTCTTTAATCCTTACCTGATGGTATACCAACCTGAGATCTATCTTTGAAAATATTCTTGCATCCTTCAATTGATCGAAGAGATCATCAAT
>ML848960.1:9486-33249 GCA_009831015.1 Picea engelmannii
ATAATTAAAGGCGTGTTAATTACATTAAACAAAGCAATACGATATATTATAATTGTTCAAAATAATAAACATAAACATATATTAATTAGATATGTAAATAATAAAACATATGTACCATTGCAATAACAACACCTATATCTGTTCAATTCAAATCGTAATTTGTCAACATTAACTCCCTTGATACTATCATTTTTATTACAAATACCCAATTTTCTTCACGTCCCTCAAATATGTAATTAGGTGGCTTTGTCGTTGTCCCAGGTCATGTCTATTTATAAACCCTACAATATTTCTCAAAATTTTGGGTCTTCCATCAATATGTGTGTGTGTACACATATACATATACACATACACATACACACACACGTGTGTGTACAAAATGCATATATTTGCATACTTCACATATATTGGACTAGCCTCATCCAACCTCCATAATTGTAACATGGTCTGACATACTCCATCAATTTAGTTACTCTGCCATATTGGACCTTTATGCCATTCGTGGAAAATATACCAAGACCATGTACAGAGGATGGAGCAATTTGGTAAACTCTCTCATTGAGACAAAATTCATAGTCCAACTTAGGAATTTGTTTCAGTTCCAACCTTTTGAACAGATGTTTGTACCTTAGGGCACCTTGAGATCATCTTTTGTATCATCATCATAACAACAATGTCATCCTTCAACATGAAAAAATTCCACGCATCTACAAAAATTCCTTCCGACCTTTTGACCTTTGGTTGTTGTCACCTTGTTACATCTAGTTGAAGTCTCTCTTTCCCCTATTCCTCTTGAAATACCCTTGATATTTGAAGATATATATGACATATACCTAGTTGGTGGTAACTACAATAGTCAATCAAACTGAGATATGGGTTTGAATGATATATAGTATTGGTACTATGGGGGAACCACGATTAATTATCATGTGGGATTAAGGGAAATTCCAATTGTATGGACACTTTTATTATTATCAATACAAAAATGGTGGAAGAATCATCATGAGTAACTCCATAGGGATGGGTTATAGAAAGGGAAAATGAAGAGGTTATACCCATCATTAAAGGAAACAATGGCCTAAGAGGAGTGGGGAATGAATTAGTCTTATCCTTTCCTAAAGAATATTTAAACAGTCCTAATTTATAAGAAGAGTTGAGAAAGATGGATCAAAGAGTATGAGATGAAGACTAGATCCAAGGTGGTTCCACTTCTAATACTCCCTTGGAATATGCATCTCTCATAAATGGACATGTGGATGTATTTAATGCATTTATTTCTAAGAGTCCCCATTCTTCATCCAACAAACTTGGATATTCTAGAATAAATAATGGATTGATATTTATTATAAGGTAGACCAAACCTTAGGTTATCTAATGAAAAATTATAGGCTATATAGGAGAAGGAAAATATGTGGCCATGTTAAGATGACACGTGATATGATAAATCTAGTCTTACAGCCTAAAGACTCAAGTGAAAAAATTAGAAGCTACTTTGAGGTAAGATTGATTGTGAAATTTGATGTAAACCCCATAGAATAAAATACCGTTAAATAGTGGATAGAAAATGTTTGGAAGAAGACTTTACTACACTCTTAATTTTTATTTGTTATCCAAGATTTCATTTCCTTCTTGTTTAAAAACAAAGCTCATAAATATTTGATAGGGACAAGGATTTAGAGTTGTGGCACACACACCCTTTCCATGTGCTATAAGACAACATGGCTTGGCCCCTTAAGGGAAAATGAATGTATGGGTCACAATCCCCTATCTTCCTTTAGAATTCTCAAAGGAAAATGTCTTCAAAGTTATATGTAACAATATAGGAATGTTCATGGAAATTCATGACAAAAACTAGTAAAATGGAGATACTATATAGAAATTGTAAAAATACTCGTAGAGTGAGAAATATGTTGGCATATTTACAGGAATAATGTGCTTTTCATTGATGGAAAGAAAAACAGTGAACCAAACCTCGAGAGCGCAGAAGACGAGAAAGCTCAGAAGAGATAGCGGTTTCCAGAAGTGCAGATGAGGTCCAAGAGACAGACTCGTAGGAGGAGCAAAGGTTGAGACCCGTGAACACTTAGAAAAAATTCTAAGTCGGAGAGATCATAATATCAGGAGGAAGAATGACATTGGTCGTTGGATCATCGATCCAGAGGACCAAAAAGCATCGGATTGAATTAATGGAATGATAGGATAAGCGGGGAAAACCAATTTAGAATTCGATCATCCAAATTTTTGTCAGCCGTCAGATCTAAATAAATGGAAGCTGCATCATAGACAGATCGAGTCGTTGATCTAAGATCTTTATCAATGAACAAAATTAATTTTGGGTCTAAAGATGTGAGGAGGTTACGCTCCAGAGAAATCACTTCAAGATTTTTAGTTTGAGATCTGAAATCCCTGAAGTCCGGAGAGCCGGAGAGCTGAAGTAAATGTTAGTCGTCAAATCATTTTAAAGTGCAAGGACAGGATAAGCTATAAAAGAAGCATCACCCGTCAATATAAGAACATGATCGACGAACAAAACATAGTTCAGTTCTAAAATTTGCGAGGAGGTTACTGTTCGGGGATTCTCACTTCGGAAGAATTGGTGACTTGAAAAGTTGAAACACCCGAAGTCCCAAAGGCCGAAGTCCCGAAGTGAATGAGGATCCACGTCATCAAGACTACATAAGAAAGGACACGTGGTGCAATCAGACAATGACAAGTGTCAAGTTGATTCGACATTTCAGGTACGTGCAAATCACAAATCCGAGTGACATGTGGCAGCTACTAGGCTTATGACACATCATCAAGTGAAGTAAGTAAGTGATGTCACTCTGAGAGTTTTACTTCAGGATATTTACCACCAGCACTTGCCCAAAGTTATGAAGTCCTGAAGTGGTTTGGGGCCATCCATAGTCGAGGAGGACAGGTGACGCGATATCCACAACTTCAGAAGTTTGTGGATGGGGAGAACGTGAAAATCACCGAAGACAAATCTCGATCATTGATCGTCAAGGGGAGTACGTGTCAGCTTATCTGAGATTTCAAAGAAATCTCAATTCAAGGATTTCCAGTTGAGACTTGAGAATTCCAAAGTCCAGAGACGCGAAAGGATCGTGATCGTTGATCCGAAAGGGACATGCATCAATGGATTTTCAGCTACGAGAAAAATAAAAGGAAGGTTGAAAGGTTGGAAAGTTGAGATTTCTGAACCCCAAATACCCGAAGGGATTGTGACCGTTGATTCGAGAAGACCACACATCATTAGATCATGGAACTGGGAGCAAACGAGAGTTTGAGAATTGAAAGTCCCGAAGGCCAGACTCGTGGAGGAGATCCTGATCATAGATTTAGGGAGATAGGGGCCAATATATCTTCCACTACGGAAGATTGTCATATGGGAAAAGTGAGATTTGAGAGTTGAAACTCTCAGAGCTCGGATCATGAAGTAAATCACAGCCATTGATTTAGGAAGGAAAGATCTGAACCATTAGTTCAAGAGCATCGTCAAGATTGTGAGATCGACGGTCCCATCGCATTGTGGGGATTGAAGGTGCACGAATGTTAATGAGATGAGGGTGGGCCGCAATCGAAACCATGTTTTTGGAGAAAGGACACGTGGAGGCTCGAGGTAAATTGTGGGGAGAAAAGCAGTTTGTTCTAAACCACCTTTGGACGCGTCTGCAATCGCGTGGTCACATGAGCTCATTGCCCAAGGTCATATCGAGGGAGGAGCTAGCACGTCATTAAGCTCCACTTCAGAGTTCGGGAGATCAGGAGTTGGGAGAGTCAGGGTGTCACGACAGATGACCTGAAATGCGAAGTCTCGAAGTGATTGGCCCCAGGTCACAACCAACGGTCATGTGAAGGAAGGGGCTTAGGAGCCAAAGAAGCCAAAACCGACTAACTATAACTGATAGAGAAGAAAAAGAGTTGCGACTTCCAGAGAAGCCAAAGAATCTCAGGAAAACGACCATTGATGAGGAAATCATTTAGCATAACTTCCAGAGAAGACGAAGAGTTGTCATGATGATCTGACAGAGGTCTCGGTGTGAGTAAGACATGCAGAACAAAGGAGAGAGTGTGTTTTTTCGTAGAGTGATGCATGTGGGGAGGATGAGACACAGTGCATAATCCGAAGGGGAGATCTATGGCACAGTGAAGAGGATGCAGAGGCAGCACAGAGCATAAAAGGAAGAAGAGAAGTTGAACAACAAGAGGTGTTGAGCGCAAAAAGAAAAGAGAAGAGCATATAAGTTGAACGATGCATAAGCATAACAGAGTATATAGAAGTTGAAGAAGGCAGAGGATACATGGAGTTGTAACATACCATATCAGAGACAAAGCAAGTAAGTAAAGTTTTGTAATTTTCAATCAGGGTGGTAGGGTGGTGCAAGGGAGGATTGCAGTCCTCTAAATTCCAGTTGGTGCTATAAGATATTTTGGGAGTTGGTGCTTCCATCTAGTGGGTGCTAGAGAATTCTGAGAGTTTGTGCTCTCTGCAAGTTTTAGCTTGCTATCAGAGGTTGTAGCCTCATATTTGAGTTGGAGCTGAAAGAATATGATGTACATGAAAGTTGGAGCTTGATTGACATCCTAAGAATAAGAGGTTTTCACCCTTATGAGTTTCCTCATGAAAATCAGTGTCTCTGTGTATTCTGTGTGATTGATCAAATATTGTATATCTATGCATGTTAAGTTATCAACAACACATTAAATAATAATCTGGAAAGAATTTGAAAATAACAGGAAAAGTTTCAAGCTTATATACATAATTGATTCACCCCCCCCCTCTCAGTTATATTTCCAACAATTGGTACTAGAGCAGATGCCTTTGATCAAAGGTAGATCCATAAGCTTCATGACTAGTCATGATGGAAGTTCATCTAATAGACCCCCTCTATATGATGGAACAAACTTTGCCTTCTGGAAAATAAGAATGAGAACATATTTAATGTCTTTGGGTGCTGATGCTTGGGATGTCATTGAAACAGAATATGTGAAGCCTGTAGTCTTGGCCTCAAAAGATGATAAGCTAGAGTTTAGATTTAATGCAAAAGAAATGATTGCCATCCTCAGTGGACTTGCTGAAGCCAATTTTGTCAAAGTCATGAACTGTGATTCAACAAAAGTTATGTGGGACAAGCTGATAAGTAGTTATGAAGGTAATGAAAAGGTGAAAGACGCAAAATGTCAGACTCACTGACTGAAATTTGAGCAGTTAAAGATGGATGGGGATGAAACTATCAGTAAGTACTTCTTACGAATAGAAGAACTTGTCAACACTATGAAAGGCCTAGGTGAAACGATAGAATAATCTTTTCTAGTCCATAAAATATTAATATCTCTTCCTGACAGATTTAACTCAAAGGTCTCTGCAATAGTGGAAATAATTGATCTCAAAACGTTGACACTAGATCAAATTCTTGGAACCCTAACTACTTATGAAATGAGAATCACCAAAGGCAAATCCACTACAAGAGAGGCATCTTTTAAAGTAGAGAAAAACACTGACTCCGATATAGATGAGATTGAAGCAAATTTTGTGAGAAGACTAAAGAAAGGATCAGGCAAATACAAAGGTAAACTACCCTTCAAATGTTTCAACTGTGGTAATATAGGTCACTTTGCATCTAAGTGTCCTCACAAAATAAAGGATCAGACATATGACGATGAAGAGAAGCACAAACAAAAGAAGATCTCTAAAGAGAATAATTTTAAGAAGAAAAGCCTTTGTGTAAACAATGATGATGATCCCTAAGATGATGAAAGCAGTGACTCTTCTATTGAAGATAAAATAAATGATATCATGCTAATAGATTTGGAAGATCTAAACACTAAAGATACAGGAAGTGAGTTCGCTGATTGTGAAGAAGTAGTAGATCTTGAAGGAGAACTTTTCGGTGCAATGGAAGAGACTGATAGACGCAGAGAAAAGAAAAGAAAAGAAAAATAGTTACTGCTCAAGTATGAGAAAACATGCAATGAACCATCTGAAGAAATTTCTCTGTTGAAGGTTAAGTTAGAAGAAGCTAAGAATATTGAATACATCCTCAAACAACAATTGAAGGAAGCCAAAACAAAAAGTGAAAAATTGGAAGCTGAAGTAGTGACTGTCAGAAAAGATCTAGAGAAATTTTAGGCCTTATATCATCAGAATCTGAAAAGTATTAAAGCCTAAGAAGGACTAGCCTCCATTCTGAATCAACAAAGGAATTCAAAGTTGAAAACTGGTTTGGGTTATGAAGAGGGATCAAGTAGTGGTCAGCGAAGAAAAAAAGAATCCATCAAGTTTGTCAAATCTACAACCATTGAAAACAAAAAACCTATAGAAACAAAGGAAGAGAATCAACCGCCAAGGAGGAGTGAAGGAAAAGCTACTAGAACTGAATCTGTAGAATAAAGAAAAAATACACCTTCTACTCAAGGAAATCATCAACATGGAAGAAATCGATCTGCTCAAAGAAGACAACCATTTTCCAGGTACAAAGATTTTTTCTATGGATATTGTTTTTACTGCTCTAACTTTGGACACAAAGCTGTAAATTGTTCTTTAAGATTTAGACATGAGCAATCAAGACAACCAAGGAATAAATATCCGCCACAACAAAGAATGAGATAGCCAAGTAACAAACAACCACATACTGCAAATCATGTGATGGTTGGGAAAAGGACGCAGATTAAACATAACAATCGTTATGATCCGTTATTCAATGAACCAAAGTGTTACATCTACCATAATTATGGACATAAAGCTGCAGACTATCGCTTAAAGAACTATAAGCCAGATTCAAATCACAGAGCTGAAAACGTCAAGGTTTGGAAGAAGAATGAAGATAACAAGTGTGGATTAGTGTTGTCATCTAAAAGACAAAAAGACCCCTGGTATATTGACAATGGATGCTCCAGTCATATGACAAGTGACAAAAGTAAGTTCCTATTACTCAAATAAAATAAATCAGGGAGTGTGACCTTTGGAAATGATGCTCCAGGAAAAATCAGAGGTAAAGGTCTAGTAAGATTAAGTAATGGAAGAAGAAAAGCTCAAGATGTATTATTTGTTGATGGTTTAAAGCATAATATTCTTAGTGTCAGTCAGATATGTGACAGAGGATGTGAAGTCACTTTCACTACCAAGAATTGTAAAATAAAGACAGTAAACACAAGAGAGATAATTGCAAAAGGGGTTAGAACTGAAAACAAGGTATATGTTCTGAAGGAAGATAAGGAGAAATGTCATTTAAGCAAATTTGATGAAAGTTGGTTATGGCATATAAGGCTTGGACACCTAAATTTTGATCATATTGTCAAACTGAATAATGAAGGCGCTGTGAAAGACCTTCCAAGAATATCTAAGACTAATAACTATGTATGTGAATCCTGCCAAATGGGAAAGTTGACTCGTGCTCAATTCAAATCGAAGAGTTTCACATCTTCAGAGAACCACTTCAAATTGTTCATATGGATCTATGTGGACCATCGCGAAAGGAAGGAACTGGAGGATAACGTTACTTTATGCTAGTCATTGATGACTTCTCCAGACTTATGTGGGTTTCCTTTCTGAGAGAAAAATCTGATGCGTTTGAGAAGTTCAAAAAGTTTAAGGCGTTAGCTGAGAATTAGACAGGAAGGAAGTTAAAGGAAATTAACTCAGACAGAGGAGGAGAATTTATGTCAAGAGATTTCAAATAATTCTGCGACAGACATGGAATTAAAAGAGAATATACTATTCCAGGTACTCCTCAACAAAATGGAGTTGTAGAACACCAAAATAGATCAGTTCAACATATGGCAAGGGCTATGATGAGTGAAAGGGACATTTCACAAACCTTCTGGGTGGACGCTGTTCACACAACTGTTCATATTCTAAACAAAGAACATCTAAGGTCGAACAATGATAAAACTCCATATGAGTTGTGGTTTGGTCGATCTGCATCAATCAAGCACGTCAAAGTATTTGGAAGTAAATGCTACATCAAGAATAATGATGATCATCTGGAAAAATTTGATAGTAGATATGATGAAGGTATATTCTTAAAATATGCAATGAATATTAAAGGATACAAATGCTTTAACAAAAGAATGCATAAATTAGTAGACTGTAGTGATGTTCGAATTGATGAAGAAGCTCATGTAAAAGATCAACAGAGAATAAGCACTAAGACAGATGAAAAAGAAGATGAGAATAATGAAAATGAAGAACAACAAATCTCAGAGTCACAAGAAGATGATGAATGAGGTGGAGAAGAGCCACCCAGGCAAGAAGAGTCAGGACAACAATCAACATCAAATCCTTCCTCCAGAATTACTCAAAAGAATCATCCTGAAAGTCAGACAATTGGTGAGAAAGAAAAAGGTGTATAATCCAGGAGGAGGATAATCAAAGACACTGAGAAATCACATATATACTTCATATCCATGGTGGAACCCAAGAACTTTAATGAATCCAGTGAAGATGTAAATTTGTTAAAATCAATGAATGAGGAACTGGACCAGATTTAAAAGAATGACACTTGGGAACTCATTCCTAGGCCAGCAAATAAAAATGTAATAGGTGTAAATGTGTTGAACTTGCACATAATATATCTAGCTAAACAATAATGCACACATTTGCAAAGAGAATTGGAGAAAGAAGAAGAATGAGAGAAAGAATGAAAGAATTCTCATTAACCGTTGTGAAAAATGAATAGTTTACACATGATATACTCTGTATAGCTCAATGAGTTTGACTTGAGGTGAACCAATGCACCATAGTGGTGGTCTAGAGTGATCTGGACACACACTAATAGTTACAGGAGTGAACTGCCACCTATTCTAGTCTCTCAGGCAATTACAGGAGTGAACTGCCACCTAGTTGAGTTAACTAGTCAACTAGTCTTCAGTTAACTGACCGAACAGAGAGTAGTGAGGAGTTAACTCAAGGAATCAAGGCTAATGTGCCACTTTGGTGATGATCCCAAGGCAAGGTCAAATTAGCATGGTGATGATCCCAATGTTTCATGGTGATGATCCCAACGCAACATCTAAACTCAACTCAACTAGTCAAACTGAAGTGTCAACTGAAAGAGAATATTCTCTAAGTGGAATATTCTCCTCTAAAATATAGGAGACTGGATAATGACTAATTATGACTAATAAACAAGGAATAAACTTAGGAAAAATAAATCCTATGTGTGTGTGAAGTAACTCCAACACCCCCCCTAAACATCACTATGGTGAAAATAAAGATTGGGTCCTGGCAATGAGGCCATGTTAGATAACCAATTACAAAAGATACACTGAAAATAAAGTGAGGAAAGAGGGAAAACCTCATGGGAACCCCCTCCCCCCCCCTTAAGGTACAATGTATGTAAAAATAAGAATTGCAGTTGCTAGGAAACTGTGTCCTTCACTCCAAGATGACTTCACAGAGAATGAAATTTTTGCTTAGTGAAGGTCTTGGTGAAGATGTCTGTCGTTTGTTCTACTGAAGGATAGAACTGTAAGTCAATGATCCCCTCGTGTACTAAGTCCCGGATGTAGTGCATGTGGATCTCGATGTGCTTCATCCGCGACCTCTGAACTATATCTCTGTAGAACTTCAGAGTGCTCTGGTTGTCACACCAGATGATGATCGACCGATGAAACTGAATGCCCAACTCAGTGAGAAAATGTTTTAGTCACATAGACTGAATGGTTATGTTAACTATCCCTCTGTACTCTGCCTCAACTGAAGATAGAGCAATGGCAACTTGCTTCTTGCTCAACCAACAGATAGGCCCAAAACCAAGACTAAGTGAGTAACCAAATGTGGACTTGCGATCAACGTTATTTCCAACCCAGTCGGAATCAGTAAAACCAATGAGATATAATGTAGAGTCTGCTTCATAATGAATCCCAAAGGTGGTGGTGCCCTATACGTATCGAAGGATATGCTTTGCAGCTTTCCAATGTAGCTCATGCAGCTCCTACATGAACCTGGAAACTGCGCCAACTGCATATGAGAGGTATGGTCTGGAGTGTGTGAGATACAACAAGCTCCCCACTAGTTGTCTGTACAATGTGCTGTCAACCAGTGGAGTCTCCCTGCCATCCTCAAGTTTGACTCCTGATAGGAAAGGAGTTGGATCAGACTTGTAGTCTGTCATGTGAAATCTCTCAAGGAGATCTCGTGCATACTTGGCTTGAGATAGTTTGATGCCTGATGCATCTTGACTGATATCAAGTCCAAGGAAGAAGTGTAGAGGACCCATGTCTGTCATCAAAAACCTGTCATGAAGAATCCTCTTGACTGCAACAATCGCTGAAGTCAACCAACCGGTGATCAGTAAATCATCGACATACAGAACTAAAAGTAGAAGTGAATCAACCATCCTAAGCATGTATACATTCGGGTCTGATTTACAATGTACAAAGTTATGTGACAACAGGTAGGAGTCCATCTTGGCATACCATGCCCTCGGAGCCTGTTTGAGGCCATAAAGTGACTTCTTCAGTCGACAGACCAAAGATGAGTCCTACATAAATCCTTAGGGCTGCTCCATGTAGATCTCCTTAGAGATATCACCGTGAAAATATGCATTCTTCATGTCCATATAATGGACTTCCCATCCCTTGGTTGTTGCAATGGCAAGTGCCAATCATATGGAATCCATATTCACTACTGGAGCGAAGGTCTCATCATAGTCAGTACCATGAACCTACTGAAAGACTTTGGCAAAAAGGCTAGATTTGTATCTGTTGATGTGTCCATCCACTGCACTCTTGATCCTGTAGACCCATCTGCATCTGACAAGTTTCCTCCCAGAAGGAAGGGGAACCAGATTGCAAGTCTGGTTCTTGAGGAGGGAGTTGTGCTCCTCCTGCATGGCAGATTCCCAAAAGTGATTTCCAGCAGCCTCACCATAATACTGTGGATCTAAAGACTTGACCAAGAAAATATGCCTCGAAGGCAATGGTTTAGTGGTAGTGAGTGCAACAAGAGGCTCCTCGAAATCAAATCGAGTCCTCCTTGTATCGACTGGATCACCAACGAGATCCCCTGCATCCTGAAGAGTAGTCTGTGCCCACTTGGGCCTCTGCTCTGGCTCTACAACTGCACTTGGATGCTCTAACTCTACATATGACTGTACTAACTCTGAATCTGAATCTAAATCATCTGATTCCTCTGAATCAGAACTCTCATCTGAAGAAGAGTCGGCATGTGCATGCTCATCATCTCGAACAGGTGGAAGAGTGAAGGTGTTTGCATGCGGCTTCTGAGGTACATGCAAGACACTTTCCTCGAATTGGACACTATGCTCAATGATGAGTTGGTTTGAGGAAAGATCAATAAGTCGATATCCCTTCACACCATCAAGGTATCTGACAAAAATGCACTCAGTGCTCTGTGGATCAAGTGCCTTCCTCTTTTCAGAAGAAATTCGGGCCCATGCACGTGAATCGAAAATGCGGAAGTGGGTCACTTCCGGTTTGAGGCCGCTCCAAGCCTCATAGGGGGTCTTATCCTTGAAATATCTATGAGGATATCTATTTTGGATGTATGTTTCACAGTTAAGTGCTTTGACCCATAGTCTCTATGGTAGTGACTTTGCATGCAACATGCAAGATGCCATCTCCTTTAGAGATCAGTTTTTCCGCTCAGCAACTCCGTTTTGCTGCGGAGTATAGGGAACTGTATGCTGCAACTAAATCCCTACCTCATGGAAAAGATAGTGGATCTCATGATTCACATACTCTCCCCCGTTATCAGTTCAGAGGACTTTGATCTTCTTTCCGGACTGTGTCTCAACCAAAGCTCTGAAATCTTTGAGGTGTTGAAAGACCTTAGATTTTTGCCTGAGAAAGTAGATCCATGTAAAACATGAGAAATCATCAACAAAAATGAGAACAAACCTCACTTTTTTGATTGATGGATGCGGAAAAGGACCCATGAGGTCACTGTGGATCATATCTAAAGGTACAGAGGTTCTCTGAGACTTTCCCTTGTCGAATTTCTCTTGAGGGTGTTTCCCGAGAACACATCCCTCACACACCCCCTTGGAGAAATGGATGTCTGGTAGACCATCAACCAATTTGTGCTTGCTAATTTGTTGCATGTATCCGAAATTCAAATGTCCAAATATTTCATGCCATATCCTACTACTTTCATCAACATGAGTTAGCAGTAAAGCAGAATCAGGTTCAATGAATTCAGAAAATGTATACAATCTAGACTGATGATTTACCTCACCGGTAGCAACCTTGGAGTTGGTTTGCATGTCATAGATGTCCACAGACTTTGGTGTGAATATGAATTTCTTTCTAGTGCTGGAATTCATCTTCTGATAAATGGAGAGAAGGTTGACAGAAAGCTTGGGAACATGCAACACATTCTCGAAGCTTTCATTGGTGAGTTCAATCCTTCCTTTGCCAGTGAATTCAACAGAAGAGTTGTCCCCCATCAGAATAGGAGGAAATTTGCATGCATCCAAAGAAGAATATACTTATTTTGAGGCAGCCATGTCATGTGATTCTCTTGAATCAATGATCCAAGCATCGGGAGAGGAGTTGATGGCAATCAAGGCATGGCTAGAATTGTCTTTCTTGGAATTCAGATCTTCTGCCTTCTTCTTCTTGGCACCCTCAGGGATGTGATCTCCAAGGTTGTTTTTATGAAGTATTTGAGACATCATATCTATTTTTTTTGGCATGCATGCAGATTCTGGATGGAATCCTTTGTGACAGTATGTGCATTTCTCTCCTTTTCCCTTTTCTCCTTTGGATCCAGAGGCATCGATGAAGGGTTTTGTGTACCCTTCCTTCTTCATATGTGCATGATCTTTCCGCTTATCTTTATCTTTAGATTTATGATATTTGTGGCTATAGAGAGTGAAAGTGGTCATTGGATCACCAATCCATAGGACCAACAACCGTCGGATTGAATTAATGGAAGGATAGGATAAGCGGGGCAAAATGATTGAGAATTCAATCATCTGAATTTCTGTCAATGGTCGGATCAAAATAAATGGAATCTGCATCACAGAAATATCGATCCATTGACCTATGATCTTGATCAATGAACAACATTTGTTTCAGGTCTAAAGATGTGAGGAGGTTATGCTCCAGAGAAATCACTTCGAGAGTTTCAGTTTAAGATCTGAAATCCCTGAAGTTCGGAGAGCCGGAGTAAACGTCAGCCATCAGATCATTTTAAAGTGGAAGGAAATGATAAGCTATAAAAGCAACATCACAGAAAGATCGAGCTGTCAATCTAAGAACATGATTGACGAACAAAATTTAGTTCAGGTCTAAAAGTTGCAAGGAGGTTATTGTTCGGGGATTCTCACTTCAAAAGTATTGGCGACTTGAAAATTCAAAATACCTGAACTCCCGAAGGACGAAGTGAATGAGGATCCACATCAGCAAGGACATGTGGCACAATCAGACAATGACAAGTGTCAAGTTGATTCATCATTTTAGGTACGTGCAAATCACAAATCCGAGTGACACATGGAAGCTACTAGGCTCATGACACGTCATCAAGTGACGTCACTTTGGGAGTTTTACTTCGGGAGATTTATCACCAGCACTTGCCCAATGTTCCAAAGTCCCAAAGTGGTTTGGGGTCGTCCATCATCGAGGAGAACAGGTGGCGCGAGATCCACAACTTTGAAAGTTTGTGGATGGGGAGAACGTGAAAATCGCCGAAGACAAATCTCGACCGTTGATCATCAAGGGGAGCATGTGTCAGCTGATCTGTGATTTCAGAGAAATCTCAATTCAAGGATTTCCAGTTGAGGTTTGAGAATTCCAAAGTCTGGAGATGCAAAAGGATCATGATCATTGATCCGAAAGGGACACGCGTGAGTGGATTGTCAGCTCCAGGAAAAAGAAAAGGAAGGTTGAAAGGTTGGAAAGTTGATATTTCCGAACCTCGAATACCCAAAGGGATTCTGACCATTGATTAGAGAAGAACACACGTCGTTAGATCATGGAATCTGGGAGAAAATGAGAGTTTGAGAATTGAAAGTCCTGAATTCCGAACTCGCAGAGGAGATCCTGATTGTAGATTCAGGGAGACAGGTGTCAATAGATCTTCCACTATGGAAGATTGTCATATGGGAAAAGCAATATTTGAGAGTTGAAACTCTCAGAGCCTAGATCACGAAGTAAATCATAGTCGTTGATTTAGGAAGGACAGGTCTGAACTGTCAGTTCGGGAGAACCGTTAAGATCATGAGATCAACAGTCCCGTCGCACTATGGGGATTGAAGGTGCATGAATGTTAATGAGATGAGGGTGGGCTGCAATCAAAACCATGGTTTTGGAGAAAGGACACATGGAGGCTCGAGGTAAATTGTGAGGATAAAATAATTTTGTTCTAAACCACCTTTGGACACGCCCGCAATCACATGGTCACATGACCTCGTCGCCCAAGGTCATATCAAGGGAGGAGCTAGCACGCCGTTAAGATCCACTTCGGAGTTCAGGAGATCGGGAGTTGGGAAAGTCGGGGTGACTCACGACAGATGACCCGAAACGTGAAGTCTCGAAGTGATTGGCCCCAGTTCATAGCCAACGGTCACGTGAAGGAAGGGGATTAGGAGCCAAAGAAGCCAAAACCGACTGACTATAACTGACAGAGAAGATGAAGAGTTGTGACTGCCAGAGAAGCCAAAGAATCTCAGGAAAACGACCACTTATGAGGAACTCATTTAGCATAATTTCCAGAGAAGACAAAGAGTTGTCATGATGATCTGACAGAGGTCTCAGCATGAGTAAGACATGTGGAACATAGAAGAGAGTGTGTTTTTGCGTAGAGTGATGCATGTGGGGAGGATGAGACACAATGCATAATCCAAAGGGGAGATATTTGGCACAATGAAAAGGATGCAGAGGAAACACACAACATAAAAGGAAGAAGAGAAGATGAACATCAAGAAGTGTTGAGCATAGGAAGAAAAAGAGTAGAGCATAGATGTTGAACGATGCAGAAGCAAAACATAGGATATAGAAGCTGAAGAAGGCAAAGGAGACATGGAGTTGTAACAGACCATATAAGAGACATATAAAGTAAGTAAAGTTTTGTAAGATTCAATCAGGGTGGTAGGGTGGTGCTAGGGAGGATTGAAGTCCTCTAAATTCTAGTTGGTGCTAGAAGATATTCTAGGAGTTGGTGCTTCCATCTAGTGGGTGCTAGAGAAATCTGAGAGTTGGGGCTCTCTACAAGTTGTAGCTTACTATCAAAGGTTGTAGCCTCATATTTGAGTTGGAGCTCAAAGAATATGATGTACATGAAAGTTGGAGCTTGATTGACATCCTAAGAAGAAGAGGTTTTCACCCTTATGGTTTTCCTCATGAAAATCAGTGTCTCTGTGTATTCTGTGTGATTGATCAAATATTGTATATCTATGCATGTTAAGTTATCAACAACACATTAAATATTAATCTGGAAAGAATCTGAAAATAACAGGAAAAGTTTCAAGCTTATATACATAACTGATTCACCCCCCCCTATTAGTTATATTTCCAACAACATCAAAGGGGGCCTCCTAGATGTTGGGTTGTTATATTATTTGCAGTGAAAGTATAGTTAAGGTGGATCGACTAACAGACAAATTCGAAAGAATCAACAACAATATGAAGGTCGAGGTGGTTCGACCGGGTAAATTTGAAGTCAAAGATATTGATAGAAAGTCAAAGGTCGAGGTGGTTCAACTGGGTAAATTCGAAGTTGAAGACATAAAAAACAATTCGAAGAAGTCATCTGACAAGAGGTTGACAAGTGAAAGTGTGGCAGCTGACTAAATACTGAATGAAGCTTGACTAGTAGTCGACTAGTAATCGGACTTGGTAGTCGACTGTAAAAGAATCTCGAGATTCATGGGATTCATAGCTAATAATATGCATTGATATAAAATTGTTTTTGGGCACCTTTTATTTAGGATTTTTCCTACTGTAAAACCTATAAAGAAGGTGTGTTGTAATCTTGTAAAAGCTAATGGCTAATCGCCAATAGATGATGAAATCGTAGAGGTTGATGTTCATGTAGATGTAAGTCAAAATTGGTTATAGGGTTGTTCTTCTATAAAGCAAGAAGGTATGATGCTGATTTTGTCTTAGGTGTGGACTAAGGTTAGGCATGCAACCTTTTATTCTGAATGAACAAGACAACAAGAGAGCATAACTCTCAAGGAATGTTGGTTTTCCCTGTTTGGGTTTCCAGGGTAAAATCTTTGTGTATTGCGTGTTTGCTTTGTCATTTACTTTCTTGTTTAAATCCTTCTTCCTCTCTTCTGCTAGGTTTAGCATGGAAGTGTTCTTCATTTCCTAACATGTGGTATCATCGCTTGGTTTATTAACATGTGGTACCATAGCTTGGTTTAACAACCTTGGATCTGAGCTAAAACCTAGGTTCATTAAGAGTCATATTTAAAAAATATTTAAATATCTTGTTAAAGAATGGCGAGCAACTTGAGAATAGAGATCAAAAAATTCAATGGCCAGAATTTTGAGCTTTGGAAGCTTAAAATTGAACATCTCCTTGTAGATCGAGAATAATGGACAATAGCTTGTCCAGGTACCATGCCGACAAGTATGTCAACAAAAGAATGGGAGAAACTTGAGAGAAGGGCAAGGAGTACATTTCGACTTTGTCTTGCAGTTTCGATATCGTTGAATGTCTTAGGTGAAGATTCAGCCAAGAAAATGTGGGACAAGTTGGGAAGCTTGTACCAGTCGAAATCCCTGGTAAATAAGTTTCTTCTAAAAAAGAAACTATATATTCTAAGGATGAGTGAGGGAAGTTCGGTGAGTGATCATTTAAATGCGTTTAATACCATTATAAGTCTGTTATCTTTTGTGGATATTAAAATCACTAAGGAGGAGAAATGTGTTAGCCTATTATGTTCTTTGCCAGACTCTTGGGATAGCTTAATCATGGCTATAGGGAGAAATTCAACCACATTAGTGCTAGAATACATAGTTTCATCTTTACTATCAAAAGAAATGAGAAGGAATAACGTTGAAGGATTGACCAAAGATGCATTAGTCATGAGAGGTTGATCGATTGACAGAGATAAACGAAAATTCTCCAGTAGAAAGTCTAAGTCGAAGGGTAGATCTGAATACCATGTTCAATTGACGAGAAGATGTTGGAAATGTGGTAAAGTTGGGCATTACAAAAGGGACTACAAGTAGAAGGAAACAAAAGTTAGTATAGGATCCTACGAGAAGTAGTCGACTGAGAGAAAGATGACTCGAGAAAAGGGAGGTGATGTGTACCTGGTGTCGACCAGTACATAATCGGATCAAGATGTTTGTTTGATCAACTCAAAAGCATCATATCATATGACACCACATAGGGAATGGTTCTACAAATATGAACAATATGAAGGAGGATATGTGTTCTTGGGGGACAAATCGACAACCAAAATTTTCAGACGAGGAAGAGTTCGACTAATACTGCAGGATGGGAGGATTAGAACCCTTCCAGGTGTGATACACATTTTGGGTTTGGAGAGAAACCTGATATCTATTAGCAAGATGAGTGATGCATGGGTGCACACTCTATTTCAGAAGGATTCATGCAAGACTGTCATAGGTGTTATGGTCTTAATGAAAGGAGTTCGGATTGGAACCCTATACAAGTTATTAGGGAATATCGACTCGACTGGATTCAACAACATTGTTGTTCCTAAAGTTGACTCGACTCGACTCGATTGGATGCAACAACATTGTTGTTCCTAAATTTGACTCGACTCAACTCGACTTGGGATAATTCGATTCAAACTAACTTGACAAGTCATTATAAAGTTGACCTATTGGCCCTTGACCAGTTTTGAGGGATCTGGTCAAGTTTGACCTATTTTGGGATTTCGACAGCCTGTCAAAGGAGGAGCACAAGACAAAGCAGAGATCACGAGATCTCGGACCATTTTTGGGTTTTTGGGATTATGTAACAGGAATGGGATGTCGGCCCATGGGTTTACCCATGCTTAGGCCCACTTTTGTAATATATAAATAGATATCTAGGCGATGTAAGAAGAGGCTAATAGTCAGTTGTAAGTGTATGCTAAGTGAAAATGTGGTTTTCAAGTGCTTTGTGCATAAATGTGAGAGAATTGCAGAGCTAAGTGCAAGTGGTTGTAATAGACTGTGGAATGTTTTGTGCTATACGCAAGGAAGGAGGATCTAGCGAGGTGCGCAGATCTCCTGTCTTAGACAGAGTAGGATTTTGATGGCTCTGTTCTTGTAACCTATTGACTGAAGACAATAAAGAAGAAGAGTTGGTGGATGTATCCCCAGGGTGGGGGTGAACCACGTAAATACTGTGTTGTTCTGCTTTGTTCCTTGTCTTGATGTGTTTATGTCTTCTTTTGCTAAGTGCTTTGATAGAGATAGATAAATTTGCTTATGCTTTGTGCTAATGATATGTAAGAATGTTAGATATGACCTATGTGACTGTGATTAGTGCTTGATTTGCTAGATCTAACCTATATGTTTATGATAAAGTACTTTAATACATCAGATCTGAGTGAGTGATGCGATGCTCTGTTCTATCTGCACAGTAGAGTAGTGATTGAATATTGATGAACTATCGGTGTTAAGTGCTCTGTTAAATATTATAATCACAGATCTATGTCCCAGCTAAGGTTGCAGACACCTGAGTCCTGCAACCACCCCTGCCTCTACCTTGGGTGAGACTTCATCTGCTTCGTAGGTGTTGTCGAAAGGGATGGTAGTTAGGGTTTTGTTGGTGCACTATTCTAGCGTTGAACCCTGGGTCTGCCCATGTGCCAACAAATGGTTACATTGCCAAGACCTGAAACTATGATTGCTGGGAACTGAGAAAGAAGAAGCTTTGTGCAAATATCCATCCTTAAACCGTGAAATCTCCGTGCATAAATTTGTTTCCCTAGTGCACAACATGCTACTAGACTTGTGAAGCTTTGTGCCAAGAAAAAAGGTCAGATCTAAAAGAAAAGAGGTAAGATCTGTAAGCTCCATGCTCTGATAAAGGTAAGAATAGTGAAAAGTTATATATCTGAAAGCTTTGTGCTTTGTAAAAGTAATATTAGTGGAAAGTTTTGTTTCTAAAGTACAGATCTAGGTATGTTTGATAGATTTTGTCCTAGCTTGAAAACTAGGGCACTAATAGATGAAAGTAGGCTTGATATGAGTAGACCTGATAAGAATAGTGAAAGATATGTTATACATATGCATAGAAAGAATGTTTGGACTAACAAATGGATGCAGGATCCTAGAAAGAATATGTTGCAGGTTAGCTCCTATGATCCTAGCGCACAGTATAGGAGAAGTTGGGGATCATTTAAAAGAAAGAGAGGATTAACCCTCTATTGCAGTTGTAGAAGACCAGGACATCTTGCTAAGGAATGCCCTGGGCAAAGACCTAGTTGTCTTTGTTGCAAAGCTATGGACCATGAAGTGTTGGATTGCCCTAGAATGATTACTAAGCTTGAAGAAATGAATCTAAATCAAGAAAACCCTAAGGCAGATCCAAAAATAGCAAAACCCCAGAAATAATCAAAGAAAACATTGCTACAGATGAAAGAAACCTTGAATGACCACCGCCATATCAGCTTATCAAAGATCTTCAAAGAAAAAGAATGCATTGAAGCAAGAATAGGAGACTTCGACATTGACTGTGTTCTAGATGAGGCAACACAGGTGAATATCATGACAGAAAGAACTTGGGAACTTTTAGGGAAGCTTGCTATGACTCCTTCATTAGGAGGAATAGGGCTATTCAGAGGAAAGTTGATAAGCCTATGTGGGAGGCTCTATCAGATACCTATGAATGCAAATGGAACTTCGACGGAAGAATGTTTTTAGATTATTAAACTTATTGAGGACAACGCCCCATTTACCATGTTACTAGGAAAACCTTGGATTGACAGAGATCAAGCCAGACGAAAGGAAGAAGAAGAAGTTTTGGAGCATAAGAAACAAGAGTTAAAAGATTTCATGACTCGAAGGATCACACACTTGATCTAAGAACAGGAGAATAGATCGAAGCTATTTAACACCAGAGACCCGGATGTCAAAGCTGCAAGAACATTAGAGGACCCATAGAATACTGAAGTACCTACCCCAGATAAAAAAGAAGTATTACCCCTGAATCTTAGGAAATAATCTCAAAAATGCACAGTGACTTTGTCAAAAGAAGATAAGAACCCGAATGGAAAAGGGAATACTGGGAAGAATCTCACTGGAAATAAAGCTAGAAAACTAAGTAAGAAGAGAGTTAAGATCAAAAAGTTGCAGAACGATCCAGAGGGAACCTCGCAGAAGAAAAACTTACAGAATTGGAGATTCGCTAGGATATCAGAACAACAACACATGGCACTTCGTCATGGCGAAGCAATATAGTCGTTGGGGACATTATAACTGTTCGACTGACGCTCTGAATGGGTAGAAAGGCATTTATGGTTCACCACCAGACTGTTGGACCGCATCGTAATGGACTGGACAGAGTTAATGAAGGCTCCATACCCATTGCAAGAGATCCATTGTCGATTTACCTATTTATCCCGTTGCACCATGCACTGAGAACACTTTTGCTAACCAAGAGTTTGAGCCCACAAACTAAGTGAATTTTGCACAGTGATCATCGCACTCTTTCCATATATTTCATTACAGTGTCTAAGTTAATCTTGAACCTGATAACGTTAATCCTGAGCACGTATGTCTGAAGAGCTCACCGCAATTGAAGAATCTGTGACATAAGTACTCCTCAACCTAATAACTGAAAGAGTCATGTCGAAGAGAGGATTATCTATAGGGGTCCAAGCTTTATCCACCATAACAATGCAAGCATCTCCATCAACTGCTCACAGAGCCAGACCATCTCGACCAACAGATGAAAAGCAAACCAAACATAGAGATGACTTAGCGAATGCAAAGCTTATACCAACCATACTACCCGCCTATGTACCACCTCTGAGTGGCGTAGTGAATCGATACAACGTACCTAGAGATTTCGAATACACCTTGGTTATGGCATACCTTCCGAAGGGGATACGTGCAGTTCGAGCATACCAAGATAAGATTGCAGCACTGAAATTTAGTGATTTCAACCTCGGTGAACGGAAGGTCTATAACATGCTCACCCCACATAAGTACTTGACCAGAACAAAAGGGAAGAACTCGAAGATAATCCTTCAGTCATGGACCCATAACCTCACGTAGTCCACCCTATTGAATGTCATGAAGATCCCACACTTTGGAAGACACCAGAAATTCAATGGCTGTGTCAAGTTGATACTTTCTTGTTACCATGGAGGATACTTGTGGTTAAACTGCCATATCACAGTGGATCTAGCATTGATCAATCAGATCATGGGCTTAAGTATGCAAGGAACTAACCCACATGAGTTTTACCCAGGAAAAACCATGGATCGCGCTCCAGCTCAAAGGATCAAGGATACCTACGGTGATGTCGAGAAAAGGACGTGAGGCTACAAGGTAGCTTCTATCCAGAGTGGTGCAGTGTGCCTCATATGTCAGTTGATTGTAGGGAAGTTAGTAAGAAAGTACCGACCGACCCAAGTTATCGGCTTTGTAGTTGACCTCGCAGGGAATTGCACAGAGGGCTTACAAATGAACTGGGCGAAGTACCTGGTGAACCAGTTGGAACTTGACTACAGAGAAGCGCAAGATCAAGGTTACAAATTCCATTTTAGTTGGCTTCTGATCCTGATTGCATTCATCGCTTGGGATATGCCAGAAGGTGCGACCTTCCCGGACATCGATCCATTTGAACCACTGGCTGCGAAGTTCAGTACACTGTGGTATTCAAGTGACATGAATAAGCAATGGCAGTCAAATGTTGTGTTCCATACATACTACAATCAGATGAAGATAACCATCCAGTCCAAGCCTTGCATGACTCTGAATGCTTTACATCGATTCAGGCCTTTGATGAAGTTCAACGCAGATAGAAATTTTATTTACATAACAATACGAGCAGATGAACATAAACAACAACTTCAGTCCTACTACAAGTTGACGGAGGAGGACCTGGAAGAGATCACTAAGGAATGGTCGACGAACCTCCTTATTTCAGCCGACCCTGCAGAGATATCTGACATAGAGAGCCCAGAAACTACGTAAGATACACCCGGACCTAGCAAGACAAAGAAGACTGAAGAAGTACAATATTTAAGCATTGCCTCAGTGAAGACTACTTCCATATCACTAGAGCAAGGGGGTGATGGTGAAGAGATAGATGGGACAGAAGCTAAACAGAATAAAGGTGAAGTAACACCACCCAAATATGAGGAGGACCCCTCAAAGAAAAAGAAGGTTTCCCCCCCGAAGCCTTCTTCCCAGAAGAAATCAAAAGCCTCTATGACCAAAATGCAGACTATCCTCACATCAGATGATTTTGATTTCATCGTAGTAGCCCTGAATGATGCTTCGCTGGAAATAATAGAAAAACAAGAAGCTAGGAAGGAAGAGATGTAAAATCGAATTGAGGTCGAGCTCTAAGGGGTGCAACAGGCACTACAATCTAGTCGCATAGTATCCATTGCGCCTCTACCAATAGGAACACTAGAACCAGGAGATGAACTAGCTCAACTCCATCGATTAGATGATACAGTCGAAGCTCACCTTTGACAAGCACAAGAGGAAATAGAGCAAGCCACCCAGGCTTTGACGCAAGTACAGGGAGTACTTGTAGAACAATGCCGAGCTGTAGAATAGGAAAATAGTGCTCTCCAAGCGAATTTCGATGAAGAGAAAGCACAACTTCAGCAAGGAAAGGAACAGTTGCTCCCCGAGCAACTCGAAGTGAAGGAAGCGATCAACAGAGCACTTCACTCTGTGATAGTCATAAAAATCAAGGTAGCATATCAAGTTACACAATAGGTAGATCAACTCACAGAAGCCATCCAGTAGCTCCAGCAGTGCATAGCAAACTTGGAGCTATGCACCGTGCCCGAGACCCCGCAAGATGTAAGGGACTATAGAGAAGCAACTGCCCGCAGTGCAGTTGAGAGACTAAAGTCCCTTGCTATGTAATGCAAGAAACTAAGTAACTGTAGTGCCCAAACATATGAGAAACTCACTGAGAACCCATAGTTGCAGGCACTGGATTCGTAGCTCTAGGAAGCGAAGCAGCACATAGAGACACTACGGGCAGAGCTGAAAGCTTTGTCAACCATAGAAAGAATGAAGCGGTCGCAAGAGCAATTCACTTCCCAACAACAGATCCATACTATACATAGCAGAGTTATGGAAGTAACTCAAAGGCTCCAACCTGTACAAGATAAGGCTTATTAGTTGTTCATAGAGGTTGAAATCCGAGGAGTAGAGCTAGAGCAGGTTGTCATCACAACAGAACAATGCCTAGAAGGACCTGTCACTGACGCAGTCATCCAGGAGTTTGCTGAACAGGAGGTTGTAGCACAGCAGCAAGTCCAAGCAGCTCGAGCCAAGATCGAGGACTCCGAAGCAGAATTGCCCAAACCATAGTGACTCGGGATGAGTCATAGATGAGTGTTGGGGGCATGTTGGCCCTTGACCAGTTTTGAGGGATCTGGTCAAGTTTGACCTATTTTGGGACTTCGATAGCCTGTCGAAGGAGGAGTGTAAGACGAAGTGGAGATCACAGAATCTTGGCCCCTTTTTGGGTCCTTTTTTCTTAAGAACCAAACATCAATATAGCATATAAAAACCTCAGAAAAAGTACTCAACGCCTTGAAAAAGAGATAATTTCAGATAATAAGCCTCTTCGAGGGGGAAACCTCCTTTTACCCCACTTAAATGTTCAAGTACAATATGATT
>ML848961.1:0-14114 GCA_009831015.1 Picea engelmannii
TAAATGGCTTAGGGTGAAATGTTTATTCCACGGGAAAGTGAAGGGTACAACCCTGAATACTGAAACTTACGAATTTATCCATGACTAAAGGAGACATTCCACAGAGCCAAAACTATGAAAGGAAAGCCATTGTTTTCTAGAGAATCCATAAGAAATAACAACTACTTAAATGACTAAAATCCCTCTCAACCTTTTTCACTCATTCCAAATAACTATGAGAGTATCGCAAACTTACCAAGAGAGATGTGTAGCTTTTTCTTTTTCACCAGATAGTAACCTCCAGAGTGTTGACTACGCTCGCCGAGGAGAAACGCAGAGAAAAGAGAAAAAAAAATTCTAAAGCACTAGGCGGGAGACCCACAATAGACCAATAACCATTACCACACAGAGGTATAGCGGGAGTACAAAGACCCTACCCGTCCATGTGACATTACAAAGGTGGCACAAGCATATTGGATATGGGGATTAGTGTTGGCCTCGATATTTTATCTCGCAGGGTCTCCATTAATGGACTAGATAGAGGCTTCTTAACTCCTGACTAACATAAAAGCCCTCGACTTCTTATCGAGTTAATGCGTCAGAGGACTAATTCCTTTAAGGAACCATACACTGGACTGTCATGACTAGTTTATCATACAGTTAAGTCAAGTTTTAGTTCGTTACTAATAAATTTAGTTATGAACAAGAGTCAGTTAGGTTAGAGTGTGTCGAAGTTAATTACCGACCAATGCTTACAAGATATTGATTCATCGAGTTGAAATAATGCATGGTTATCATCATACCATCGTTGTTTCTTCCTCCTATGATTACAAGTCGCAACCCTTAATCCTTGAATTTTACCAATTGTGAAGGTAAGTTATATTGTATTGTGGGTAAGGGACCAATCTTGTGTGCCATACATAGGGGTCGAGGTTTAAAATTGTTTATAGGACTAAAGGTCCTAAACATGCAATAAATATATATAGATTTGTGTTGTATTTGTTAGTAAGATGGAAGGTGATTTAAAAGGAAATTTATTTAAATATGTGAAAGATGTCCCGAATAGATCAATTGAAGTTAATAACTTTAGTAATTTAACCATCTATGTTAACTACAAGCCGCCTAAGTGAACTGTTCAAAGACAACGATAATTAATGTTTCCCAAACAATTTTTTTTTGTTTTTATGGGTAAATTGGGGTACATTACATATGGTACCAGAGAAAAGGTTACAACACTTGGACCTTGAACAGGACCAAATTAATTACTTAGAACATATTTATGTCTAGGAAAAACTAAAAAACCATTATTGTTACAAACATAAAACTCTTTTTTGTTTTGTGTTAATCATGGAAGCCTAGGATGACGCATAAATCAGACTTGAGGGGAATGTTGAACAAAGGCCTCCTGAAGATACAAGACATAATAGTGACAGAAGATCATATACTGAAGTTCTGGAAATGATGAGGAATCTCATTGTTGAGCTACAGGTTTTCAAAGCAAACAATGAGAAACTGAAGAAGGCACAGCAGGAACAACAAGAAATAAATGAAGTCCTGTTGCATAGTGTAGTGACAAAGAAAACCCCAAAGGACGAGAACCTGAAACAAGAGGTCAGTAAAAGGGCCTCCAAGAATTCTGGTTCTAAAGCAGAAAAAAGGGATAGCTCATCTAAAGGTACACCTTCAACTCAAGATAAAACAAAAACAGACAGAAAAAGAAAACAGGTAGATCACCTTGAGGGAGAGTTTAAGAAAATCAAACTCGCTACCTTTGATGGGAAATCTAGAATAGGGGAGGAATATGAATCATGGTTATTAGACATCAAGAAGTATTCCAAGATATACAACTATTCCAACAATATGAAGGCCAGAATGGCCATCTATAATCTGAAAGGAAAAGCCATCATTTGGTGGCAAGACCTGAAATTGGCCAAGGGCCTAAAGGAGAAATAGATGGAATGGTCAGAGTTTAAGAAATACTTTAAAAAACAATACATATTTGAAAGTTACTATGAAAGAAAAATGAAATAATTTTACGAACTATGACTTGGTCAAATGACTATGGAAGATCTGGTAAATAAATTCTTGTAATTACTAAGGTTTGTACCTTATATCTAGGAGTATAAAGTGAAAATCAAATGGTTCCTAAGATTTCTACCACAGTCCTACAAGGACAGAATCAAATTTCATAACCCCAAATCCTTGAGAGAAGTGTTAATAAAATCCTGAATGTGTTACGACCAATACAAACAATCCCAAGTCTTGGAAAGACAAGAGACAAGACCAAATGAACCAACGGAATAAAGGATACCAACCAACTCCTTATCGGAACATAGAAAAAATCTTCCCAAGGAAATATTTTCACTCCAACAATCTAAACACTGAAAGAGGTGGTAAACCGATAAATCTGGGAAGTAAGAAGTTTGGGGACAGGCCCCATGAACCATTAAAATGCCAGGAACGTGGAGAACCTCATTTAAGGAGGAACTATCCATGTTTGATTTCAAGAACCAAAACTATTGTTCGCAATCTGCAAGAAGCCTCTACTGTGGGAGATGTGGGCAAAAGATTGCATAGGATAAATGCAGTCGTGGATGGCCGACAAGCTGACCATCAGTCCTCTGTGGTGGGAATCGAACGTAAAATCAATAACACTCATATTTTTGTTTTAATTGATCCTAGAGATACATTGAGTTATATCACTCCTGGTATTATGGAGTCAAATCAACTTAAGAAAAAAAGACACGTAAAATCTTGGCTGGTACAATTAGCAACATGAATGAAAAGAAAAGTTGTCGACTTTATTTATGATTCTGAGTTCAATTTAGGTGGTCAAAACATAAAGACAAATCTGAGCATTCTACCATTAGGGTCTTATGATGTAATTCTCAAAATGGATTGGTTAGAAAAGCATAAAGAAGTGTTAGATTGTTATCAAAAATCACTTAAGTATAAAGACAAAAATGACACTGCCAGGACGGTTAAAGGGATACGAAAACTAGTCTCAGTTAGACAGATTTCAACAATGCAATTCAAGAAATGCATGAGAAAGGGGTGTCGAGTTTATGTCATCCATGTAAAAAACCTGTTAGAAAAAGAAAATAAATGCAACTTGGAGGATTTTGTTGTTCTTCATGATTTCAGAGATGTGTTTGTTGATGAAATACCTGAATTACCCCCAAGGAGGGAGATAGAATTTTCTATCGACCTACTACCTGGTTTAGCCCCTATCTCTAAGGCACCTTACCGAATGAGTTTTTCGAAATTAACAGAACTAAAAATGCAACTGTAGGAATTATTGGACAAAGAATATATTTGACCGAGTGTTTCACCATGGGGAGCACCAGTCCTCTTTGTGAAAAAGAAAGATGACACTCTAAGATTATGCATCGATTATAGACAAATAAACAAACTGACTATTAAGAACAAATACCCCTTACTTAGAATAAATGACCTGTTCAATCAGGTAGGAGGGGCAAAGATTTTCTCGAAATTGGATTTGCGATATGGTTATCACTAGGTTAGGATAAAGGACGAGGACATAAGTAAAATAACATTCTAAATGAGATATGAACATTATGAGTTCATTGTTATACCTTTGAGACTCACTTACACGCCATCCATGTTTATGTGTTTAATGAACAATATTTTAAGTCAGTACTTGGACAAATTCGTGTTAGTATTTATTGATGACATTCTAGTATATTCTAAAATAGAAGAAGAAGACAAAAAACACTTAAGGATAGTTATTAAAACTTTAAGGAAACACAAATTGTATGCTAAATTCGATAAATGTGACTTTTATCAGAAGAAAATACAATACCTAGGACATGTAATTTATGCAGAAGGCATTGCAGTCAACCCTGAGAAAATAAGAGCCATCATGGAATGGTCAATTCCTAAGGATGTAGCGGACATCCGGTTGTTCATGGGAATCATCGCATATTAACGCATATTTCTAGAGGGATTTTCCAAAATTTCTTACCCTATCACATCATTACAAAAGAAGGGAACCAAGTTTAAATGGTCACAAAAATGTCAAGACAGTTTTAATAAGTTAAAGGAATTATTAATGACCACACCCATTTTAAAAGTAGCAGATCTAGTCAAAGACTTCACTGTCTGTGTAGATGTGAGTAAAGAAGGACTAGGTGGTTTCCTAACTCAAGAAGGGCACGTTATTTTCTATGAGTCTCGAAAACTAAAGGAACATGAGAGAAACTACATCACTCGTGAATTAGAGTTGGTAGTTGTAATACACGCCTTAAATATGTGGTGACACTACATAATGGGCATAAAGTTTTTATTATTGACTGACAACAATGGTGTGAAATTTTTGTTTAGTCAGTCGGACCTTAATGCAAGGCAAGAAAGATGGCTAGCCTTTTTGAGTGAATTTGACTTTGATTTAAGACATATCAAGCGTAGGGGAAACAAAGTAGCCAATGCTTTGAGTATAAGAGTTCATGGGTTGTTTGAAATAAACATTAGCAGGGCAGAGAGTGATCTAGAAAAGAGAATAAAGACTGCAGGTAATAATGATGAAAACTACATTCAAAGAGTGGCAGAATTATAGAACCCTACAGGAAATTCAGACAAAACACATCTAAGATTGGACAAAAATGGTCTACTACTATTTAAAAACAGAATATACATACCAGATTTGGTAGAATTAAAGTCAACATTTTTGGATGAAGTTCATAAGAAACCATATTCTTGTCATCCAAGATACCAGAAAACGATAAAAACACTATGAAAGTTATTTTGTTTACCCAATATTAAGGGAGAACAATAAAATAATTAGCTAAGTGTTAATATTGTCAGCAGGTAAAAGATGAACACCAACATCTAGATGGCCTGTTGCATCCCTTACCTGTGTCGGAATGGAACTGGGATACTATATCGTTGAACTTTATTACAGGTTTGCCTAGAACTTAGAAACATAATGATTCAATTATGGTGGTAATCGATAAACTTAGTAAGTGTGCACACTTTATTCCTGTAAAGTCAAATTTTAAAGATATTAACATCTCTGAAATATTCATGAAAAACATTTTTAGACTGCATGCTATTCCTAAGATGGTGGTTTCAGATAGAGATGTAAAATTTACATCTTCTTTTTGGAAAGAATTATTTGCAGGGTTAATTACTAACTTGAATTTCAGCACGAGTTATCATCCACAAACGGATGGACAGACTGAATGAAAAAACCAAATCATAGAAGATATGCTCCACATGTATGTAAGAACAAAACCAAGAAAGTGGGAAGACTACCTACACTTGGTAGAATTTTCATACAACAGTGGGTACCAAACTTCGGCTAAAATGAGCCCTTTCAAGGTACTGTATGAGAAAAAGTGTACAACTCCAATTAGCTGGGATAACGTAGTTGATAGAATCATGGCTAGACTAGAGATGCTCTAGAAGATGGAGAGCACGGTAAGAAAAGTACAAAAAAACTTAAAAGATGCACATGATAGACAGAAAAGTTGTGTGGACTAGAAAAGAAGACACTTGGAATTTCAAGTGAGGGACCATGTCTATTTAAAAGTCAAATCCTAGAAAATTTCACTAAATCTAGGGAACTATGCCAAGTTGGCACCCAGGTTTTGTGGGCCTTTCAAGATTTTAGCTCGAATTGAACCTGTAGCATACCAACTAGCACTTCCTGCCAATCTAAAAATTTATAATGTATTTCATGTTTCTTTGTTAAATAATTATGTTAATGACCCTACTCATATGATCGATTGGAACTTGGTGCAGGTGGAACCAGAAGGCGAGTTCCAAGCGGAACCTCTGTGCATTATGGACAGGAGAGAAATATCACTTCGGAACAGAGTTGTCGCCCAAGTAAAGGTGCAATGGAAGAACTTTATCCCTAAGGAGGCCACATGGGAGTTGGAGGGAGATATGAAAAAATCTCATCCAATCATGTTTCAAGAAAGGAAAGAACACTGAAGACAATGTTTTATTGAAGGGGGAAAGGATGTAACATCCCCAAAAATAAATTATTTTTGAATTTGAAATTTCTTAGGAAAATTATTCAGTTTTTGGTAAATTCAAAATTGGAAATTTTTTTCCATTTATGGAAATTCCGAATTTGGTTAATTGTAATTAAGGATTATGATTGTTGGGAAAAGATCTGATTTGACCCAACTAACTACTTGACTATGACACTTGTATGAAACAAAATATTTTATAATTATTGTTGAAGGACAAATGGAACAGCCATGTTAAAAATCAAATGACTCCATGAGTGGGGAACATGTTGGAACTATATTAGGGATGATTATTACAAGTGGAAAATCAAGAATTTGGCCATTGATAGCCCTGAAAATCAAGGATCTAGAAAGCTGCAAAAACTCCCAAAGGGAAAAAGACCTAGGTATTTTTTCTTTTAGATATATAGAATATGAGAGGAGGCAGGACGTTGTCTCGTATGCCTTGTAATATTCTTGATCTCTTCCTGTTATGAACACTGATTTCTGAGTGTGAGGCAAGGAGAAGTTGCTAATACTAAAGGACTATTGTTGAGGATAAGTTATGAGTTCTCCCTCATGGATTCATGGTCAGGCTAGGGGGAGAATGAGACAAGTGGTTTGGTTGATCTATTCTAAGGTTGCGAGGAACGTGGTTGTTCGATTTGTTATTCAGAAAACTGTTCAAATATGTCAACCTAACTCTTTTCTCTGGTTAACTGTTATATGGTTTAATAACTAATAGAATGCATCTATTTAATTATGAATAGAAGTATTGTTATGGACGAAAATCTGATTGAATATTGTTGAACTTAAGGACTAATAGAGTGCCTCTAAAACTTGTTTTGAATGGATTATTTATGTTGGATTATATTGTTGAGTGAATATTATTGTCATTAGATTTACTAGCTGGAATAATTAGTTATGTTAATTTACTTTCTAACGATGAAATCCTTTGATTTAAATGGCTGGAAGTGTATATCTAGCGTAATGCTATATGAATTTTTTATGTGGGTAAAAATATGGATGGAGGGAAACAATTGTAGGATAAACTCCTGCAAGTTTAATTTCATACCTCGAATAAACTGCCTGTACATCTTAATTATGAACATAGTTGAAATTAGGTAGACACACTCGAATGATTCTAGCTTTAAAAAAAACCAGCCTGATTCTACTTTAGACGGTACAGATCCTGTATGAGCACAAGAAAACAATCAAAGAAATCGTTTATTGCATAATTTACCAAGGAAAATGCTAAAGGGTGCGCAAGAATTAAAAGTGATTATACATTTTCATATTACTCGAATAATAATGATGTATGATAATGGTGCTATTATATATATATATATATATACTCAACATATGTGTTGTAGATTTGATGATCTATTTTGATATATAATGATTCATGTAATAAGAATCTCAACAATGATATGAGAAGGAAAGTGCATCCATTCATTTTATGTCAAAAGTTTAAGCTTGTCTAGTTCAAACTCTTACAGATCAAAGACCCTTTTTCTTTGAGTTGGGTAGCATATAAAACAACTCAGTGAACTTAAGAACATAAATTTTAGAAAAATACACATGTTTAAATACTTATACACATGACCGTAGATTTCAAATGCATGACCACATGGATCAACTAAGACTATCCGATTAGGATAAGAACACAACATACTTGAATACAAACTTTGATAGAATTTATGTAACGAATACTTATATTATTAAATATAAAGTCCTGAGTGATACATGGAAATGAGTAGCGAGAGTCCTACATCCCTTTCCATTATTACAAAAGAAAAAATTGGTAATTTAAATAGTTTAAGCAAGGCCCTGAGTTGAGTCGATAGTCGAGGAAAAAGTCTTCAAACCTACACGTTTTGAATACAGAAACAACCTACTATGATATTTCCTTTCGACAAAAACCTGGATGGTGTGACATCCCCCAAAATAAAATATTTTTGAAATTTAAAATTGCTAGAAATTTATTCCATTTTTAGTAAATTCAAATTTGGAAAATTTTTGCCATTTATGGAAATTCCGAATTTTGAATTTGGTAATTGTAATTAATTATTTTGACTATTGGGAAGAGACCTGATTTGACCCAACTAACTATTTGGCTATGAAACTTGTATGGAAACATAATATTTTATATTGATTGCAGGAGGACAAATGGAACATCCAAGTTAAATTTAGCTGACCATGACTCCATGAGTGGGGAACATGTTGGAACTACCTCTGGGTTGATTGTTACAAGTGGAAAATCATTGATTTGTCCATTGGTAGCCCTTGAAAAATCATGGATTTAGACCTGGGTAAACTTGATAAATAACATATGTGAGGAGGCAGGATGCTACCAAGCATATGGAGAAAAGAGACTATGGGTTTTCCTTGCTGTTATGAGCACTGCTGAGTAAGTGTGAGTCAAGAGGATAACTGCTAGAATTGTGGACATTGTTGAGGAGGAATCTTCCAAATTCTCCCTCATGGATTCATGGTCAGGATAGGGGGTGAATCAGGAAAGAAACTTTGGTTGCCTATTACGGTTGGGAGGAACGTGGTTGTTCCCTTTGCCTTCCCACAAAACTGGTTCAGATATGTTGATCTACTCCTTCTTTGTGTTAAATAATCATTTATGCTGGTGATATGTATATGTTAATTCTGTATTGAAGTACTTCCATGGGAGAAATCTGTCGTGTCATAATCCATTTCTGTAATAGGAAAACCTTGTTGGTTTGTAATCATTTCACCACTTTATGACAACGGATCAGTGGCCATCTTGACCCTTCAAGATGTGAGGGTTCACTGTCAAGCGGTGGTCGCCTTAGCCTTTGCAAGCCACCAAATACCATCACCACCCTGATTTAATTTTTCCTAAGGTCGAAGGGGGAAGTTTTTTTCCAATAAATACTTGAATCATATTGTAATTATGGACACAGAGGGTGAGATAGCTTGAAAGTATTTCCTGAATTGATTTGGTTATTCCCTGTTTTGGAGGTTTGCTCTGTGATTATGATTTTTTGTTATTGAGTTTGTAAACTCATTTTATTTCTTGATAAATTCATTTTTGAGCAAACACAGTGATTATTTGTTTTTACCAATTATGAACCCAATCATTTATTTATTCTGAGTTTATTTGTTGGAGCGTGTGATTTTAAAAAGAGATTAAATACAAAATTGATTTTTCGGCATTCGAGACTTGCTTGTTACATATATACAGAGTTCGTTTGCTTTACCAAACACTGAAACCTAAAATTGTTGGGCCACACCCTAATCTCATTTCGCAATTCAATATTTCTTATTTCATTTTGTTTGTGTGTCAGGTGATCATAAACCCCGAAACCCCGAAGTGTTGGTCCCACATTCCATTGACATTTTCACAATTTGGGAGTTGTTGTGTGTTGGTGTTTGGCATTTGAAATTGTGAAATCCTGAACCCCAAAAACCTAAAGTGTTGGACCCACAATCTTTCCGCATTTTGCGATTCGGCAAAAAACAGAGTCTTTTGTTTTTTGTATTTGGCATTTGTAATCACCGAAACCCGATTGACCTCTATTTTTTCACAAAACTATAGGAACATAGTAGGAATTATTTGTTATAGGAACAAATCTAATACTGTAATGAATGGACTGGTAGAAACAATGGAGGATCTTCATTCGGGATAGAGGTAGAATAGAATTAACAGATCATATTACAAGTCACTATGTACAGGGCATGACAAGTACATAAATTATTGTATATGAAAGTATTAAACTAATTAAGAAAAATTTTAGCGCAATTTTTTCTAAGAGTTCTGCTTGCCATGAGGTCATACATATTTAAGTATTCAAAATTTCATAATTAGACTATTGTTTAATGGCATAAACCGTAGAGAACAAGATGGGATCCTTCTAGTTAACTATGATTGATGTGTAAGCTACTGGTGTGTAAGAATGAGACCTAAGTTAGGTAGATATACTTACCTGTTTATACTTTTTGTAAGTAAAGATGCAGGACCGTAACACGCAACTGAGCTTTCCAATTATTAAACTAGAATCAAGATGAAACTATACCTATGACAGTGAATAGCTTTATATATATTTAGAAAAATCTATAGGTATGTACATACTTATAGGTGGAAATAAGTACAAATGTTAATGGAGAGTTAAAGCGAATTCCCTATAGTAAGAATGATAATATATGCCTTTATACACGCACATAGAAGACAGTCAAAATACCTACTATTCTAGTAGTCATGAAGATCCAACCTTACATTTAAAAGCATAATTAAATGTGTAGAACTGATTACTTTGACAATCCCAGACTCCTTGTCCTTCCAACTCCCAGATGCCAAAATTCCAAAAAGGGCATAACGGTTCTAGATCACCCTTAGCCTCCATCGATGTGCTTAACGTCAAAGCGCTATCGAGTTTTTGTGATTCTGGCTGCAACGATTCTAGGTCCTTAGAACTCTTGGATGCCAAAATGCCAAAATCTCCCCCTTGAGAGATCAATGGTCCAGATTCCTCTTGAAAATATGACCATGATCCCACTGGATCAATGATCCATAACCTTTTGGGATTTTCCCCAAACCTTGACCACTCTCCATGTGTCATCCTTGATGAACGATGTCGATCATTTCACAATTTCACGAACCTGGAGTTCACGATGCAGTGACTCCAAAATCACTTGCCGCTCCAAACCCCGAACCCCGAAATAGAGAAATTCAACACCTTAGAGTGTTGGAAGACACTCGGCCTTAATATCCTCACTACTCTATAAGATCTGATGACTCTCGCAACTTCAACACTTCTTCCACGAAGTGTTTGCACCTTTCATATGGCTCCTTCCCTGGGGTGCTTCTAAGTTCTTAAATCCATTGTAACTTGGTGCGATCCTATGGCTCTCGGGATTTCAGCACTTCTCCTCAAAGTGTCTCCACCATTCATTTCAGTTGATCTCCTGTGCGACCACCCAAAGGTTAAACTCTGTGCACCCAGATCCTTTCTCTAAACCTTAAGGGTTCCTTCGACCTAAGTTTAGATATTGCCTATATACATATAAGTATCTTGGAGTAGTTTGAAAGTTAAGGGAAGTGATAGAATTATGGAAATAATTTATCCACATAAGATTTTCTATTCAAAGTAAACTACACTAGTGTAATAATGTCATTATGGACAGAAATGTATCTTACCTTCTCTTAAATTCCAAAGCTTAGACGAAATTGAATTATGTCATAAATTTTTTTTTTTTTTTATGGTGAATTTGAGGTTCATTACATATGGTATCAGAGCAAAAGCTACAACACTGGGCCTGAACAGGGCCACATTAGCTACCTAGTATACATTCTGACGTATGTAAAACTAATAAATCTTATGGTTTCAAACAGAAAGCCCTTTCTATTTTTGTAAATTATGGCAGCCCAGGAGGGTGTATAAATCAATATGGAAGGAAATCCACAACAAATACCTCTAGGAGATCCAAGGAAGAATAGTGATGGAAGATCACCCACAGAGGTGTTGGAAACAATGAGGAATCTTATTTTTGAACTACAGGTTTTCAAGGCCGACAATGAAAAATTGAAGAAAGCACAGCAGGAACAACAAGAGATAAATGAAGTCCTGTTGTGTAGTATAGTAACCAAGAAAGGCCCAATAGATGATAACCATGATGAAGAAGTCAACAAAAGGGCCTCCAAGAATTCTAGACCGGAAATAGAAAAAGGAGACAGTTCATCTGAAGGGACACCTTCAGCTGAGAACAAAACTATACCAGACAGAAAAAGAAAACAAGTAGACCACCTTGAAGGAGAATTTAAAAATATTAAACCAGCTACCTTTGATGGAGAATCTAGGACAGGAGAATAAGCTTAGGCGTTGTTGTTGGACATCAAAAAATACTTCTAGATTTACAACTATTCCAGCAACATGAAGGTCAGAATGGTCATCTACAATCTGAAGGGGAAGGCCAGTATTTGATGGCAAGAGCTAAAATTGACCAAGGTCCTAAAGGAGAAACAGTTGGAATGGTAGGACTTTAAGAAGTATTTCAAGAAACAATACCTTTCTAAAATCTATTATGAAAGGAAGACGAAATAATTTTACGAGTTATGACTCAGACAGATGATGATGGAGGACCTTATAAATAAATTTCTGGATCTACTAAGGTTCGTACTGTACATCCGGGAGGATAAGGTAAAAATCCAGTGATTCTTAAGTTGTTTACCATAGGCCTACCAGGACAGAATTGAGTTTGACAGTCCCAAATCCTTGAGTGAGGTATTTAGGAAAGCACGAATGTGCTATGACCAGTATAAACATCAAGTAGAGTTTCCCAAGACCTGGAAGGATAAGAATCAAGATCGAATGAACCAGTGAAAGAAGGGATACCAGCCAGCTCCTTATTGGAATGCAGCAAAAAGTTTCCCAAGGAAGGATTTTCACTCCAATCATCCGAGTACGCAAGGTAGCGGTAAACCGGTAAACCTGAGAACAAAGAACTTTGGGGACAACTCCAACAAGCCATTAAAGTGTTGGGAGTGTAGAGAGCCTCATCTAAGGAGGAACTGTCCACATTTAATTACAACAAACAGAGTTGTTGTTCATAATTTGCAGGAAGCCTCGATAGTGGGAGATGTGGGAAGAAGTTTGCATCAGATAAATGCAACCATAGATGGTCGACAAGTTGACCACCAGTCCTCGGTGGTAGAAATCGAAGGTAAAATCAATGACACTCGAATTTATGTTATAATTGACCCTAGAGCTACGTTATGTTATATTACTCCCGATGTAGTAGAGTTGAATAAACTTAAGAAACTGAAGCACGCAAAACCATGGCTTGTACAACTAGCAACATACACTAAAAGGAAAGTAGTTGATTTTATTTCTAATCTTGAGCTCAACTTAGATGGTCAAAAGATAAGGACCAATCTGAACATCCTACCACTAGGATCTTATGATATGATTATCGGGATGGATTGGTTGGAACAACACAAAGAAATACTAGACTATTAAACAAAGATACTTAGATATAAAGATAATTTTGGCATTGTTAGAACATCCCAAGGCATACCAAAAACTGTATCAGTTAGACAAGTTTCATCGATGCAACTCAAGAAATGTATTAGAAAGGGATGTCAGGTTTATGCCATCCAAGTGATGAATCTATTAGAAAAAGAAGATAAGCCCAAGTTAGAAGACTTTGTTGTCCTACGTGAATTCAGAGACATGTTTGCGGATGAGATACCAGAATTACCTCCTAGAAGGGAAATAAATTTCTCCATAAACTTACTACCCGAATCAGCCCCTATCTCAAAAGCACCCTACCGAACGAGTCTACCAGAACTGACAAAATTAAAAATACAATTACAGGAATTGTTGGACAAAGGGTATATCAGACCGAGTGTCTCGCCATGGGGAGCACCAGTCCTCTTTGTGAAAAAGAAAGACGGTACTCTAAGACTATGTATTGATTATAGACAACAGAACAAAATGACCATTAAGAACAAATACCCCTTACCAAGGACAAATGATATGTTCGATCAAGTTGGTGGGGCCAAGATCTTTTCAAAATTGGATTTACGATCCAGTTATCATCAAGTTAGGATAAAGGACGAGGACATAAAAAAAATAGTTTTTCGAATAAGATACGAACATTACGAGTTTCTAGTCATACCTTTTGGACTCACTAATGCACCGACCACATTTATGTGCTTGATGAACAACATTTTCACTCAATACTTAGACAAGTTTGTAGTAATATTTATCAATGATATTCTGGTCTATTTTGAAACAGAGGAGGAACATGATGAACAGTTAAGAATAGTTCTTCAAACATTAAGGAAACACAAACTATATGAAAAATTCGACAAATGTGACTTTTATAAAAAAGAAATACAATATTTAGGACGTGTCATTTCCTCGAAAGGTATTTCCATTGACCCGGAAAAGATAAAAGCCATTGTGGAATGGCCAGTACCTAAGGATGTGGAAGATATCTTGTCATTCATGGGAATGATCAGATATTATCACAAGTTTATAGAAGGGTTTTCCATGATAGCCTACCCTATCACGTGATTACAAAAGAAAGGGACCAAGTCTAACTGGTCGCAAAAGTGTTAAGACAGTTTTAACAAGCTAAAAGAATTATTGACATCGATGCCCATTTTGAAGGTAGAAGACC
>ML848961.1:46055-57862 GCA_009831015.1 Picea engelmannii
CCTAAGCTTATTCTCCTGTCCTAGATTCTCCATCAAAGGTAGCTGGTTTAATATTTTTAAATTCTCCTTCAAGGTGGTCTACTTGTTTTCTTTTTCTGTCTGGTATAGTTTTGTTCTCAGCTGAAGGTGTCCCTTCAGATGAACTGTCTCCTTTTTCTATTTCCGGTCTAGAATTCTTGGAGGCCCTTTTGTTGACTTCTTCATCATGGTTATCATCTATTGGGCCTTTCTTGGTTACTATACTACACAACAGGACTTCATTTATCTCTTGTTGTTCCTGCTGTGCTTTCTTCAATTTTTCATTGTCGGCCTTGAAAACCTGTAGTTCAAAAATAAGATTCCTCATTGTTTCCAACACCTCTGTGGGTGATCTTCCATCACTATTCTTCCTTGGATCTCCTAGAGGTATTTGTTGTGGATTTCCTTCCATATTGATTTATACACCCTCCTGGGCTGCCATAATTTACAAAAATAGAAAGGGCTTTCTGTTTGAAACCATAAGATTTATTAGTTTTACATACGTCAGAATGTATACTAGGTAGCTAATGTGGCCCTGTTCAGGCCCAGTGTTGTAGCTTTTGCTCTGATACCATATGTAATGAACCTCAAATTCACCATAAAAAAAAAAAAAAATTTATGACATAATTCAATTTCGTCTAAGCTTTGGAATTTAAGAGAAGGTAAGATACATTTCTGTCCATAATGACATTATTACACTAGTGTAGTTTACTTTGAATAGAAAATCTTATGTGGATAAATTATTTCCATAATTCTATCACTTCCCTTAACTTTCAAACTACTCCAAGATACTTATATGTATATAGGCAATATCTAAACTTAGGTCGAAGGAACCCTTAAGGTTTAGAGAAAGGATCTGGGTGCACAGAGTTTAACCTTTGGGTGGTCGCACAGGAGATCAACTGAAATGAATGGTGGAGACACTTTGAGGAGAAGTGCTGAAATCCCGAGAGCCATAGGATCGCACCAAGTTACAATGGATTTAAGAACTTAGAAGCACCCCAGGGAAGGAGCCATATGAAAGGTGCAAACACTTCGTGGAAGAAGTGTTGAAGTTGCGAGAGTCATCAGATCTTATAGAGTAGTGAGGATATTAAGGCCGAGTGTCTTCCAACACTCTAAGGTGTTGAATTTCTCTATTTCGGGGTTCGGGGTTTGGAGCGGCAAGTGATTTTGGAGTCACTGCATCGTGAACTCCAGGTTCGTGAAATTGTGAAATGATCGACATCGTTCATCAAGGATGACACATGGAGAGTGGTCAAGGTTTGGGGAAAATCCCAAAAGGTTATGGATCATTGATCCAGTGGGATCATGGTCATATTTTCAAGAGGAATCTGGACCATTGATCTCTCAAGGGGGAGATTTTGGCATTTTGGCATCCAAGAGTTCTAAGGACCTAGAATCGTTGCAGCCAGAATCACAAAAACTCGATAGCGCTTTGACGTTAAGCACATCGATGGAGGCTAAGGGTGATCTAGAACCGTTATGCCCTTTTTGGAATTTTGGCATCTGGGAGTTGGAAGGACAAGGAGTCTGGGATTGTCAAAGTAATCAGTTCTACACATTTAATTATGCTTTTAAATGTAAGGTTGGATCTTCATGACTACTAGAATAGTAGGTATTTTGACTGTCTTCTATGTGCGTGTATAAAGGCATATATTATCATTCTTACTATAGGGAATTCGCTTTAACTCTCCATTAACATTTGTACTTATTTCCACCTATAAGTATGTACATACCTATAGATTTTTCTAAATATATATAAAGCTATTCACTGTCATAGGTATAGTTTCATCTTGATTCTAGTTTAATAATTGGAAAGCTCAGTTGCGTGTTACGGTCCTGCATCTTTACTTACAAAAAGTATAAACAGGTAAGTATATCTACCTAACTTAGGTCTCATTCTTACACACCAGTAGCTTACACATCAATCATAGTTAACTAGAAGGATCCCATCTTGTTCTCTACGGTTTATGCCATTAAACAATAGTCTAATTATGAAATTTTGAATACTTAAATATGTATGACCTCATGGCAAGCAGAACTCTTAGAAAAAATTGCGCTAAAATTTTTCTTAATTAGTTTAATACTTTCATATACAATAATTTATGTACTTGTCATGCCCTGTACATAGTGACTTGTAATATGATCTGTTAATTCTATTCTACCTCTATCCCGAATGAAGATCCTCCATTGTTTCTACCAGTCCATTCATTACAGTATTAGATTTGTTCCTATAACAAATAATTCCTACTATGTTCCTATAGTTTTGTGAAAAAATAGAGGTCAATCGGGTTTCGGTGATTACAAATGCCAAATACAAAAAACAAAAGACTCTGTTTTTTGCCGAATCGCAAAATGCGGAAAGATTGTGGGTCCAACACTTTAGGTTTTTGGGGTTCAGGATTTCACAATTTCAAATGCCAAACACCAACACACAACAACTCCCAAATTGTGAAAATGTCAATGGAATGTGGGACCAACACTTCGGGGTTTCGGGGTTTATGATCACCTGACACACAAACAAAATGAAATAAGAAATATTGAATTGCGAAATGAGATTAGGGTGTGGCCCAACAATTTTAGGTTTCAGTGTTTGGTAAAGCAAACGAACTCTGTATATATGTAACAAGCAAGTCTCGAATGCCGAAAAATCAATTTTGTATTTAATCTCTTTTTAAAATCACACGCTCCAACAAATAAACTCAGAATAAATAAATGATTGGGTTCATAATTGGTAAAAACAAATAATCACTGTGTTTGCTCAAAAATGAATTTATCAAGAAATAAAATGAGTTTACAAACTCAATAACAAAAAATCATAATCACAGAGCAAACCTCCAAAACAGGGAATAACCAAATCAATTCAGGAAATACTTTCAAGCTATCTCACCCTCTGTGTCCATAATTACAATATGATTCAAGTATTTATTGGAAAAAAACTTCCCCCTTCGACCTTAGGAAAAATTAAATCAGGGTGGTGATGGTATTTGGTGGCTTGCAAAGGCTAAGGCGACCACCGCTTGACAGTGAACCCTCACATCTTGAAGGGTCAAGATGGCCACTGATCCGTTGTCATAAAGTGGTGAAATGATTACAAACCAACAAGGTTTTCCTATTACAGAAATGGATTATGACACGACAGATTTCTCCCATGGAAGTACTTCAATACAGAATTAACATATACATATCACCAGCATAAATGATTATTTAACACAAAGAAGGAGTAGATCAACATATCTGAACCAGTTTTGTGGGAAGGCAAAGGGAACAACCACGTTCCTCCCAACCGTAATAGGCAACCAAAGTTTCTTTCCTGATTCACCCCCTATCCTGACCATGAATCCATGAGGGAGAATTTGGAAGATTCCTCCTCAACAATGTCCACAATTCTAGCAGTTATCCTCTTGACTCACACTTACTCAGCAGTGCTCATAACAGCAAGGAAAACCCATAGTCTCTTTTCTCCATATGCTTGGTAGCATCCTGCCTCCTCACATATGTTATTTATCAAGTTTACCCAGGTCTAAATCCATGATTTTTCAAGGGCTACCAATGGACAAATCAATGATTTTCCACTTGTAACAATCAACCCAGAGGTAGTTCCAACATGTTCCCCACTCATGGAGTCATGGTCAGCTAAATTTAACTTGGATGTTCCATTTGTCCTCCTGCAATCAATATAAAATATTATGTTTCCATACAAGTTTCATAGCCAAATAGTTAGTTGGGTCAAATCAGGTCTCTTCCCAATAGTCAAAATAATTAATTACAATTACCAAATTCAAAATTCGGAATTTCCATAAATGGCAAAAATTTTCCAAATTTGAATTTACTAAAAATGGAATAAATTTCTAGCAATTTTAAATTTCAAAAATATTTTATTTTGGGGGATGTCACACCATCCAGGTTTTTGTCGAAAGGAAATATCATAGTAGGTTGTTTCTGTATTCAAAACGTGTAGGTTTGAAGACTTTTTCCTCGACTATCGACTCAACTCAGGGCCTTGCTTAAACTATTTAAATTACCAATTTTTTCTTTTGTAATAATGGAAAGGGATGTAGGACTCTCGCTACTCATTTCCATGTATCACTCAGGACTTTATATTTAATAATATAAGTATTCGTTACATAAATTCTATCAAAGTTTGTATTCAAGTATGTTGTGTTCTTATCCTAATCGGATAGTCTTAGTTGATCCATGTGGTCATGCATTTGAAATCTACGGTCATGTGTATAAGTATTTAAACATGTGTATTTTTCTAAAATTTATGTTCTTAAGTTCACTGAGTTGTTTTATATGCTACCCAACTCAAAGAAAAAGGGTCTTTGATCTGTAAGAGTTTGAACTAGACAAGCTTAAACTTTTGACATAAAATGAATGGATGCACTTTCCTTCTCATATCATTGTTGAGATTCTTATTACATGAATCATTATATATCAAAATAGATCATCAAATCTACAACACATATGTTGAGTATATATATATATATATATAATAGCACCATTATCATACATCATTATTATTCGAGTAATATGAAAATGTATAATCACTTTTAATTCTTGCGCACCCTTTAGCATTTTCCTTGGTAAATTATGCAATAAACGATTTCTTTGATTGTTTTCTTGTGCTCATACAGGATCTGTACTGTCCGAAGTAGAATCAGGCTGGTTTTGTTTTAAGCTAGAATCATTCGAGTGTGTCTACCTAATTTCAACTATGTTCATAATTAATATGTACAGGCAGTTTATTCGAGGTATGAAATTAAACTTGCAGGAGTTTATCCTACAGTTGTTTCCCTCCATCCATATTTTTACCCACATAAACAATTCATATAGCATTACGCTAGATATACTCTTCCAGCCATTTAAATCAAAGTATTTCATCGTTAGAAAGTAAATCAACATAACTAATTATTCCAGCTAGTAAATCTAATGACAATAATATTCACTCAGCAATATAATCCAACATAAATAATCCATTCAAAACAAGTTTTAGAGGCACTCTATTAGTCCTTAAGTTCAACAATATTCAATCAGATTTTTGTCCATAACAATACTTCTATTCAGAATTAAATAGATGCATTCTATTAGTTATTAAACCATATAACAGTTAACCAGAGAAAAGAGTTAGGTTGACATATTTGAACAGTTTTCTGAATAACAAATTGAACAACCACGTTCCTCTCAACCTTAGAACAGATCAACCAAACCACTTGTCTCATTTTCCCCCTAGCTTGACCATGAATCCATGAGGGAGAAATCATAACTTATCCTCAACAATAGTCCTTTAGTATTAGCAACTTCTCCTTGCCTCACACTCAGAAATCAGTGTTCATAACAGGAAGAGATCAAGAATATTACCAGGCATACGAGACAACGTCCTGCCTCCTCTCATATTCTATATATCTAAAAGAAAAAATACCTAGGTCTTTTTCCCTTTGAGAGTTTTTGTAGCTTTCTAGATCCTTGATTTTCAGGGATGTCAATGGCCAAATTCTTGATTTTCCACTTGTAATAATCATCCCTAAGATAGTTCCAACATGTTCCCCACTCATGGAGTCATTTGATTTTTAACATGGCTGTTCCATCTGTCCTTCAACAATAATTATAAAATATTTTGTTTCATACAAGTGTCATAGTCAAGTAGTTAGTTGGGTCAAATTGGATCTTTTCCAAACAATCATAATCCTTAATTACAATTAACCAAATTCGGAATTTCCATAAATGGAAAAAAATTTCCAATTTTGAATTTACCAAAAACTGAATAATTTTCCTAAGAAATTTCAAATTCAAAAATAATTTATTTTTGGGGATGTTACATCCTTTCCCCCTTCAATAAAACATTGTCTTCAGTGTTCTTTCCTTTCTTGAAACATGATTGGATGAGATTTTTTCATATCTCCCTCCAACTCCCATGTGGCCTCCTTAGGGATAAAGTTCTTCCATTGCACCTTTACTTGGGCGACAACTCTGTTCCGAAGTGATATTTCTCTCCTGTCCATAATGCACAGAGGTTCCGCTTGGAACTCGCCTTCTGGTTCCACCTGCACCAAGTTCCAATCGATCATATGAGTAGGGTCATTAACATAATTATTTAACAAAGAAACATGAAATACATTATAAATTTTTAGATTGGCAGGAAGTGCTAGTTGGTATGCTACAGGTTCAATTCGAGCTAAAATCTTGAAAGGCCCACAAAACCTGGGTGCCAACTTGGCATAGTTCCCTAGATTTAGTGAAATTTTCTAGGATTTGACTTTTAAATAGACATGGTCCCTCACTTGAAATTCCAAGTGTCTTCTTTTCTAGTCCACACAACTTTTCTGTCTATCATGTGCATCTTTTAAGTTTTTTTGTACTTTTCTTACCGTGCTCTCCATCTTCTAGAGCATCTCTAGTCTAGCCATGATTCTATCAACTACGTTATCCCAGCTAATTGGAGTTGTACACTTTTTCTCATACAGTACCTTGAAAGGGCTCATTTTAGCCGAAGTTTGGTACCCACTGTTGTATGAAAATTCTACCAAGTGTAGGTAGTCTTCCCACTTTCTTGGTTTTGTTCTTACATACATGTGGAGCATATCTTCTATGATTTGGTTTTTTCATTCAGTCTGTCCATCCGTTTGTGGATGATAACTCGTGCTGAAATTCAAGTTAGTAATTAACCCTGCAAATAATTCTTTCCAAAAAGAAGATGTAAATTTTACATCTCTATCTGAAACCACCATCTTAGGAATAGCATGCAGTCTAAAAATGTTTTTCATGAATATTTCAGAGATGTTAATATCTTTAAAATTTGACTTTACAGGAATAAAGTGTGCACACTTACTAAGTTTATCGATTACCACCATAATTGAATCATTATGTTTCTAAGTTCTAGGCAAACCTGTAATAAAGTTCAACGATATAGTATCCCAGTTCCATTCCGACACAGGTAAGGGATGCAACAGGCCATCTAGATGTTGGTGTTCATCTTTTACCTGCTGACAATATTAACACTTAGCTAATTATTTTATTGTTCTCCCTTAATATTGGGTAAACAAAATAACTTTCATAGTGTTTTTATCGTTTTCTGGTATCTTGGATGACAAGAATATGGTTTCTTATGAACTTCATCCAAAAATGTTGACTTTAATTCTACCAAATCTGGTATGTATATTCTGTTTTTAAATAGTAGTAGACCATTTTTGTCCAATCTTAGATGTGTTTTGTCTGAATTTCCTGTAGGGTTCTATAATTCTGCCACTCTTTGAATGTAGTTTTCATCATTATTACCTGCAGTCTTTATTCTCTTTTCTAGATCACTCTCTGCCCTGCTAATGTTTATTTCAAACAACCCATGAACTCTTATACTCAAAGCATTGGCTACTTTGTTTCCCCTACGCTTGATATGTCTTAAATCAAAGTCAAATTCACTCAAAAAGGCTAGCCATCTTTCTTGCCTTGCATTAAGGTCCGACTGACTAAACAAAAATTTCACACCATTGTTGTCAGTCAATAATAAAAACTTTATGCCCATTATGTAGTGTCACCACATATTTAAGGCGTGTATTACAACTACCAACTCTAATTCACGAGTGATGTAGTTTCTCTCATGTTCCTTTAGTTTTCGAGACTCATAGAAAATAACGTGCCCTTCTTGAGTTAGGAAACCACCTAGTCCTTCTTTACTCACATCTACACAGACAGTGAAGTCTTTGACTAGATCTGCTACTTTTAAAATGGGTGTGGTCATTAATAATTCCTTTAACTTATTAAAACTGTCTTGACATTTTTGTGACCATTTAAACTTGGTTCCCTTCTTTTGTAATGATGTGATAGGGTAAGAAATTTTGGAAAATCCCTCTAGAAATATGCGTTAATATGCGATGATTCCCATGAACAACCGGATGTCCGCTACATCCTTAGGAATTGACCATTCCATGATGGCTCTTATTTTCTCAGGGTTGACTGCAATGCCTTCTGCATAAATTACATGTCCTAGGTATTGTATTTTCTTCTGATAAAAGTCACATTTATCGAATTTAGCATACAATTTGTGTTTCCTTAAAGTTTTAATAACTATCCTTAAGTGTTTTTTGTCTTCTTCTTCTATTTTAGAATATACTAGAATGTCATCAATAAATACTAACACGAATTTGTCCAAGTACTGACTTAAAATATTGTTCATTAAACACATAAACATGGATGGCGTGTAAGTGAGTCTCAAAGGTATAACAATGAACTCATAATGTTCATATCTCATTTAGAATGTTATTTTACTTATGTCCTCGTCCTTTATCCTAACCTAGTGATAACCATATCGCAAATCCAATTTCGAGAAAATCTTTGCCCCTCCTACCTGATTGAACAGGTCATTTATTCTAAGTAAGGGGTATTTGTTCTTAATAGTCAGTTTGTTTATTTGTCTATAATCGATGCATAATCTTAGAGTGTCATCTTTCTTTTTCACAAAGAGGACTGGTGCTCCCCATGGTGAAACACTCGGTCAAATATATTCTTTGTCCAATAATTCCTACAGTTGCATTTTTAGTTCTGTTAATTTCGAAAAACTCATTCGGTAAGGTGCCTTAGAGATAGGGGCTAAACCAGGTAGTAGGTCGATAGAAAATTCTATCTCCCTCCTTGGGGGTAATTCAGGTATTTCATCAACAAACACATCTCTGAAATCATGAAGAACAACAAAATCCTCCAAGTTGCATTTATTTTCTTTTTCTAACAGGTTTTTTACATGGATGACATAAACTCGACACCCCTTTCTCATGCATTTCTTGAATTGCATTGTTGAAATCTGTCTAACTGAGACTAGTTTTCGTATCCCTTTAACCGTCCTGGCAGTGTCATTTTTGTCTTTATACTTAAGTGATTTTTGATAACAATCTAACACTTCTTTATGCTTTTCTAACCAATCCATTTTGAGAATTACATCATAAGACCCTAATGGTAGAATGCTCAGATTTGTCTTTATGTTTTGACCACCTAAATTGAACTCAGAATCATAAATAAAGTCGACAACTTTTCTTTTCATTCATGTTGCTAATTGTACCAGCCAAGATTTTACGTGTCTTTTTTTCTTAAGTTGATTTGACTCCATAATACCAGGAGTGATATAACTCAATGTATCTCTAGGATCAATTAAAACAAAAATATGAGTGTTATTGATTTTACGTTCGATTCCCACCACAGAGGACTGATGGTCAGCTTGTCGGCCATCCACGACTGCATTTATCCTATGCAATCTTTTGCCCACATCTCCCACAGTAGAGGCTTCTTGCAGATTGCGAACAATAGTTTTGGTTCTTGAAATCAAACATGGATAGTTCCTCCTTAAATGAGGTTCTCCACGTTCCTGGCATTTTAATGGTTCATGGGGCCTGTCCCCAAACTTCTTACTTCCCAGATTTATCGGTTTACCACCTCTTTCAGTGTTTAGATTGTTGGAGTGAAAATATTTCCTTGGGAAGATTTTTTCTATGTTCCGATAAGGAGTTGGTTGGTATCCTTTATTCCGTTGGTTCATTTGGTCTTGTCTCTTGTCTTTCCAAGACTTGGGATTGTTTGTATTGGTCGTAACACATTCAGGATTTTATTAACACTTCTCTCAAGGATTTGGGGTTATGAAATTTGATTCTGTCCTTGTAGGACTGTGGTAGAAATCTTAGGAACCATTTGATTTTCACTTTATACTCCTAGATATAAGGTACAAACCTTAGTAATTACAAGAATTTATTTACCAGATCTTCCATAGTCATTTGACCAAGTCATAGTTCGTAAAATTATTTCATTTTTCTTTCATAGTAACTTTCAAATATGTATTGTTTTTTAAAGTATTTCTTAAACTCTGACCATTCCATCTATTTCTCCTTTAGGCCCTTGGCCAATTTCAGGTCTTGCCACCAAATGATGGCTTTTCCTTTCAGATTATAGATGGCCATTCTGGCCTTCATATTGTTGGAATAGTTGTATATCTTGGAATACTTCTTGATGTCTAATAACCATGATTCATATTCCTCCCCTATTCTAGATTTCCCATCAAAGGTAGCGAGTTTGATTTTCTTAAACTCTCCCTCAAGGTGATCTACCTGTTTTCTTTTTCTGTCTGTTTTTGTTTTATCTTGAGTTGAAGGTGTACCTTTAGATGAGCTATCCCTTTTTTCTGCTTTAGAACCAGAATTCTTGGAGGCCCTTTTACTGACCTCTTGTTTCAGGTTCTCGTCCTTTGGGGTTTTCTTTGTCACTACACTATGCAACAGGACTTCATTTATTTCTTGTTGTTCCTGCTGTGCCTTCTTCAGTTTCTCATTGTTTGCTTTGAAAACCTGTAGCTCAACAATGAGATTCCTCATCATTTCCAGAACTTCAGTATATGATCTTCTGTCACTATTATGTCTTGTATCTTCAGGAGGCCTTTGTTCAACATTCCCCTCAAGTCTGATTTATGCGTCATCCTAGGCTTCCATGATTAACACAAAACAAAAAAGAGTTTTATGTTTGTAACAATAATGGTTTTTTAGTTTTTCCTAGACATAAATATGTTCTAAGTAATTAATTTGGTCCTGTTCAAGGTCCAAGTGTTGTAACCTTTTCTCTGGTACCATATGTAATGTACCCCAATTTACCCATAAAAACAAAAAAAAATTGTTTGGGAAACATTAATTATCGTTGTCTTTGAACAGTTCACTTAGGCGGCTTGTAGTTAACATAGATGGTTAAATTACTAAAGTTATTAACTTCAATTGATCTATTCGGGACATCTTTCACATATTTAAATAAATTTCCTTTTAAATCACCTTCCATCTTACTAACAAATACAACACAAATCTATATATATTTATTGCATGTTTAGGACCTTTAGTCCTATAAACAATTTTAAACCTCGACCCCTATGTATGGCACACAAGATTGGTCCCTTACCCACAATACAATATAACTTACCTTCACAATTGGTAAAATTCAAGGATTAAGGGTTGCGACTTGTAATCATAGGAGGAAGAAACAACGATGGTATGATGATAACCATGCATTATTTCAACTCGATGAATCAATATCTTGTAAGCATTGGTCGGTAATTAACTTCGACACACTCTAACCTAACTGACTCTTGTTCATAACTAAATTTATTAGTAACGAACTAAAACTTGACTTAACTGTATGATAAACTAGTCATGACAGTCCAGTGTATGGTTCCTTAAAGGAATTAGTCCTCTGACGCATTAACTCGATAAGAAGTCGAGGGCTTTTATGTTAGTCAGGAGTTAAGAAGCCTCTATCTAGTCCATTAATGGAGACCCTGCGAGATAAAATATCGAGGCCAACACTAATCCCCATATCCAATATGCTTGTGCCACCTTTGTAATGTCACATGGACGGGTAGGGTCTTTGTACTCCCGCTATACCTCTGTGTGGTAATGGTTATTGGTCTATTGTGGGTCTCCCGCCTAGTGCTTTAGAATTTTTTTTTCTCTTTTCTCTGCGTTTCTCCTCGGCGAGCGTAGTCAACACTCTGGAGGTTACTATCTGGTGAAAAAGAAAAAGCTACACATCTCTCTTGGTAAGTTTGCGATACTCTCATAGTTATTTGGAATGAGTGAAAAAGGTTGAGAGGGATTTTAGTCATTTAAGTAGTTGTTATTTCTTATGGATTCTCTAGAAAACAATGGCTTTCCTTTCATAGTTTTGGCTCTGTGGAATGTCTCCTTTAGTCATGGATAAATTCGTAAGTTTCAGTATTCAGGGTTGTACCCTTCACTTTCCCGTGGAATAAACATTTCACCCTAAGCCATTTA
>ML848962.1:0-32151 GCA_009831015.1 Picea engelmannii
TCAAAAGGTGACAACAACAACAAGGGAAAGATTTCCTCATAGAGTGGAAAATATGTATTTTAAGTTTTTATTTATTAATTATTGAGAACAATTGACTTATGAAATTTTGGACAACACACTATTTTTTTTGGATATATGGGTAATATATTTTTGGGAATAATTTCAATTATCATTGATATAAATTGTCAAAATATGAAAGTGATGATGGGAGTCACAAGGAGGGATGTTTTTCTTGATTAACTAGTTGTGTTATGATTGTTAAAGAACTAAAGGGAGTGTTGGACCTCGACCATGTTTTGTGGAAACGTTGGTTGTGTTTGACCATTTTTGGGACTTTGACGGGCTAGTCGAAGACGGAGCGCCCCGGCGAAGCGAACATCGGGGGATCTTTCCCTTTTTGTGGACTTTTTGGGTTTTAGGGTTTATGTAACGGGTATGGGATGTCGGCCCATGGGTTCACCCATGTTTAGGCCCCATTTGTAATGTATAAATAAGTAGCTAGGTGATGTAAGAAAAGGTCGATGGCTTAGTGTTAATGTTAGTTATGTGCAAGAAGATGTGTTAAGGCTTGCAGAGCTAAGTGCAAGTGTTTTGTAAGTGCTTTGTGCAAAAACTATGTAAAGGCTTTGTGCTTGGACCTAACTAGGGGAAGGATGATCTGGCAAGGTGCGCACATATCTCCTGTCCTATGCTGAGTTAGTTTTGTGGCTTGGTGCCTATAAGGAGATTGAAGAAACTAATAAAGAAGAATAAGAGTTGGTGGACGTAGCCCCACACTGGGGTGAACCACGTATATCCTGTGTCGAAGTCTTTGTGCTATGGTGTTCATATTGTTTATGTACGTATTTTCTTAATCTAGATATATGATAGATCCAGTTAATGCTTAGTGCTTTATGATGTGAATGAATGTTAGATCTACTCTAATGCTATGTGTTGAATGGTTAGGTGTGTTGGATCTTGGTTGTTACTACGTTGATCTGTAATAAGGGTTTGACCTGCGATGTGAATAAGGGTTAAATACTAATGTCTGTTAATTTCTAAGTGCTCTTTTAAGTATTGTGATCACAGATTTGTGTCCCAGCTAGGTTGTAGACACTTGAGTCTTGCAACCCCCCCTGCCTCTACCTCGAGTGAGATTTCATCTACTTTGCAGGTGTTGCTAAAAGGGACGGTAGTTAGGGTTTTGTTGGTGCACTGTTGAAGCATTGAACCCTGGGCCTTCCCTTGTGCCAATAAATGGTTCTATTGTCGGGACATGAAACTATGATTCTTGGGAATTGAAGAAAAGATAAAGCTATGTGCGTAGATCTATTGTTGTAGTGTGCAACAATATACTCAATTTGTAAAGATCTGTGCTAAGAAAGAGAATCCCGATCTAAAGAAAATAGGTAAGATCTTAAAGCTTTGTGCTCTGGTAGAGGTAATATAAGTGGAATTTTTTTCTTCGCAAGTATGAATCTAGGTGTGGTTGATAGATTTTTTCCTAGTCTGAAAACTAGGGCACAACTAGAAGAAAGAAGATTTTATATGAATAAATTTGATAGAGTTAGTGAAAGATATGTTATCCCTATGCATAGAAATAAGTTTTGGACTAACAAGTGGATGCAAGAAACTATAAATAATTTTTGCAGATTGCAGGTCCATCATTGATCCCAGTGTGCAGTACAAGAAAGGTGGGGATCGTTTAAGAGAAAGAGAGGATTGACACTTTGTTATAGTTGTAAAAGACCGAGACATATTTCTAAGGAATTTCCTGGTAGAGGTCCTATTTGTGTTTGTTGTAAAGTTGTATAAGGTTTTGGGTTTCCCTAGAATAATTGCTAAAATTGAGAAGATGAACATGAGACAAGAAAACTATGAAGAAGGGAAAAAAACCAAGGATATGCTAGAGAACCAGAAAGAATCAGAGACTATCTTATTGCAGATGAAAGAAACACTGAATGATCACAGAGACATCAGTTTACCAGAGATCTTAAAAGATAAGAAGTGCATAGAAACAAGAATAGGAGACTTCGACATAGATTGTGTAGTAGATGAGGAAACACATATGAATATTATGCTAGAAAGTGCTTGGGAAATTTTGGGAAAGCCTGCTATGATTCTTTCATTGGGAAGGATAGGATTGTTTAAAGGAAAGATGATAGACCTATGTGGAAGACTTACCCATGTACCTATGATAGCCCATGGAGCATCGAATGAAGAAGAATTTGAGATCATTGAGTTTGTTGAGAACAATGCTCCCTTTTCACTTTTGTTAGGAAGGACCTAGATTGAGAAAGATTAGATCCGAAGGAGAGACAAAGAGGAAGCCATAGAATAAAAAAATAAATAATTAAGGGACTTCATAGCCAAGAAAATATAATGACTAAGAGAAGAATAAGAGGAAAAGTCGAAGCAACTGAGGGCCAGAGACTTAGCCGTCGAAGTTGAAATAATGTAGGCAGGTTTAAAGAACCTATCCATGTAGGAGAGAAGAGCACTTACCCTGGAATTAGTAACATAAGAAGTATTATCCTTGAACCCTTTGAAAGAACACCAACAGTGCGAAGTTACTATGCTAAGAAAATATCATAACAAGAATGGAAAGAGGAATCCAGAGACTCAAATCATAGGAAAGAAGGCAAGAAATCCTAGTAAGAAGAAGGAAAAGTTAGAAAAATTTCAGGAGGTTCCAGAGAGGACTTCGCAGAAGGCAGGATTATATAACTTGAACCTCGCTGGAATAGAAGAACAACATAGAATGGAACTTCGACTCGGTGAAGCAATATGACTGTTGGAGGCGTCCCGACCATTAGAACGACGATCTGGAACGACTAGAAATGCAGTTATTGCTAGAAATATAACCATTGGACCATTGGGACCACGCCATAATGGATGGAATCATATTGATTGAGGAATTCTGATTCGTTGGAGGAATCCATTACGACATTGTTTATTTAATCCGTCGAATGCCACACTAGGGACACTTTTGCAAATTGTGATTATTCGAGATAACAAAGAACTGATTGCTATCACGCTGTGATTTTGAGACCTCACCACCCATTTTCATACCTTCAGTGTCCAGTCACCTATCTGAGTTATTTGTTTATGAGCATGCATGTCAGGCGACCTTAGCACAACAGATAAATCTGTAGAAGAGATCCTGATTGACCTTATGGCTGAGAGAGTCATGTTTATAGGAGTACAGGCCTCCTCAACAAATGGATTGCAAGCCTCCCCCTTGACTACATGTCAATCTAGCTGAACAATGATAGAGAAAAGAAGCAAGCACCGCGACAACCTGGCGAACATGAATTTGATCCCATCGGTCTTGCCCAACTACATCCCGCCTTTGACTAGTGCAGTTAGTCGTGACAAAATCCCACGTGACTTCGATTACACTCTCATCACTGTGTACCTCCATAAGGGGATACTTGCAGTCAGAACGTAGTTAGGACTGATCCCTGATCTTAATATCATCGACTTTAACCTAGGAGACAAGAATAATTATGTGTTTCTCACACTGCATCTCTACCTAACCAAGATGAATGGGAAGAATCCGAAGACATTCCCCCAACCATGGATCAAGGATATTGCGAGGTCCACCATCTTAAACGTCATGAAAATATCCCACTTCGGTAGACATTAGGAGGTTAACATGTGCGTTAAAATCCTCCTATTGTGCTACCATGGAGGTTATCTCTAGTTAGACAAGCACATGACTGTGGATCCGACGCTAATCCACATGATCACTAGACTGAGCATGGAAGGATCGGACCTTGATAAATTCTATCGAGGGAAGGCTTCAGATCGCTCCCTGACGAAGCGTATAAAGGAAACCTATGATGATGTGGAGAAGGGGAAGTGAGGCTACAAGGTAGCCTCCATCCAAGATGGCACAGTGCACCTAGCTTTCCATTTGATTACGGGAAATATCATTAGAAAGAACATACCAACGCAAGTTACCGGGTTCGTCGTCGACCTTGCAGGGAAGTGCATCGAGGGCATGCAGATGAACTAGGTGAGATACCTCGTCAACGAGTTGGAGAGGCACTGTCGCGAAGCGCAGGACCAAGGCTACGAATTACACTTTAGCTGGTTATTGATCCTTATTGCATTTGTCACTTGGGAGATGCCGGAGGGAGAGACATTCCTGAAAGTCGAGCCATCGGAACCATTGTCTACGAGGTTCACTTCCTTGTGGTATACAAGTGACATGGCAAAGCAGTGGCAATCAAATGTGGTGTTTCACACTTACTATCTACAACTCACACGCGCCATTGAGTCATTCCCTTGAATGACTCTGAACACCTTGCATACTCACAGGACACTGGAAAAGTTCCGTACAGACCTTCACTTCATTTACATCACTACACATAGGGATGAAAGTAAGGAGGAGATGCAGTCGTACTACAAATTGACTGATGAAGACATGGAGGATATAACCAAGGAATGGTCAGCTAAATTCCTTGTACCAGTCGAGTAGACACAACTCTTCGACCTTGATATCATCTAAATCCCTTTGGTCACTTGGACAGAGTGGGATGGACCAAGTAGCACTAAGAAGAATAATAAAAAGGAAGAAGTGCAGGAGATAAACAATGCATCAGAGGAAACTGCATGTGACTCACCTAAAGGCAGAGGAGGCGACGAAGTAAACCAAGAGGAGGAAGGGGAAGAAGACAAGAAGGGAAATGGATAACTGACACAACCAAAAGATCCCCTTACATAGGACGAGACATCAAAGAAAAGGAAGGTTTCTCTGAAGAAACCCTCAGTGTGGAAGAAGTCACGAGACAATAAGCCTTAGTCACAGAACATGCTCACAATGGATGATATTGACCTCATTATCGCAGCTGTAGCATATGCTTTGGAGGATATCTTGCAGCGAAATGAAGAAAAGTAGGATACAATGTATGACAGAATTGAGGTGAAGCTAAAGGGGGTACAACAAGCTCTCTATTTGAGCCGCGCAATGTCTATTGCGTCGTCATCATCAAAAGGTGTAGAATTGGGGGATGATCCTGTTAGCACCCTGTAAATATGTTTGGCCGTCAAAACAAATGAAACGGGTAACTACTTCAACCTACTTTAGAGCTGGGCACTAGCCTGCTCAACTCAGAGAGGGCTCTCTTGCGTCACTTGATATATCTCTAGAAAATGGTGGCTAGATTTGGTTGATTTTGGGGGGTATTATAAATTTGCTGAAGAAACGGGGATGACACTTGGGCTATGGAGTCAAAAATGAATAAATTAGTGGCAAGTCATTAGAACTATATAGAGGAAAAAGGATAAATGAGGCAGTGAGTCTGAGTTTTAAATTGAAATTTGCATGGCGAAAGAGGAAAAGGAAAAACACTTAACTGAATTAAAGCATATTTAAATGAATTCAAATTAGTTAAGAAGAGAATCACATGGATTTAAATTGCTAAGTCTAGAGAATCATTAGACGAATTACATACTTTTAACTCTCCAATTTAAAAGAGGAAATCGTAAATGGGATTTCGAAGACACAATAAATACACACTACGAAATAAAATATAATTCATATCACAACCAATTAGAATATTTTCATAAACAATTCAAAAATTGTTTATGCATTGTATATTCACTTTAGCTCCATGATTTTACAAAGTCTTCCTGCTACGAGGGCATGCCCCTCTTCCCTTCTTACCTTCATACTTTCTTTATCCTTGGAATGACATATATAGAAAATTTACATGCGTGATTCAAAACGACCCAATTTCCCCACAGTTTAAAGATAGAGACCGGTTACAAAAAAGAGTAATGTATAACAGTTTTTCTCCTATTTTATAGGGAGCATTATAAACATAATTGACATAACCAAGGTTTTTCGTTGAACTCCACATGTCCATATAGTTATAAAAAATGTCCATTCATCTTGATAACTTATTCCAGATTGGTGATTTCTTCCTTTAGAGTGCTCAACCAAACTGGTTGGTTTTCCCCAACGCTCTCAACCGATTCAGCTTAGTTTCCTTCTTTCAGTTGCTTTCTCTGCTTCCTCTTTACTGGTTTCTTGTAGTTCCCATCCATGTATCTGTTGATGATTAAATCTTTAATGATGGATTTAATCTGACCTCTTTATCTGATTCTGGATCTGTTGTAGGATCTGTATGGAATTTCGTTGCTAATATCTGAGCAACCAACCTCTCTTTTTTATTCATTGATGAATTCCCCATATTAGTTGAAAATCTTGGTTCACTGAAGGCATCTTGATCAAATTTATCCATTTTCCCAGTTTTGCAAAAAAACTTAGATGTGTCTCCCTTAATCATACATAAATTAGGAAGCTGATCTTGTTTGAAATTACTCCATTCAAAATGGAATGTTGATTGCTCAAAACAGGTTAATTTTATCTATGTCTTGAAGGACGGTCGTCATTGAGTGCCTAATCATAGATTACTGACGAAAATACTTGTCTGAACAATGTCCAATCACACTCAGCTGTCATTTTCGAATGATGAGCCTTCATATCATCTTTTTGGCAGTGCTTACTCGACGTTGCATGACATAAAGTAATCGAGCAACCATACTGATGTGATTGGATAAGCCGTTAATTCTTCCCTTTCCACACATGATCTTCGGAAGCGACATATATCCAATTATTTTATAACACATGATATCAGGGTGATCTTGGGTGGTTTCAAGTCTACCTGCTTTTCCCCCCGATATACATTTGGTGGAGCCATGTGTCCGTGAGGTGAAACCATGGTATTTTCCCTAGCTTTCCCTCAAAAAATTATCCTCCACACTACTTCATCGCTCGATATGTGTCATGGCCATCAATCTGGGCTGCTTAAAGATCTATGGTCTGTCGGGCCCCATCAACTTCCATGCCTCCGCTATATTGGCCCCAGTCCTCCAAATTTAGCCACATCTCCACACTACTTTAGCCATCTGCTAAATTTGAAACTTGTATTTCATATAAAATTGTTATGGTGATAACATAGGCTCCAACTGGGGATGTTATCCTCCCTGCGAGGTAGCAAAGAACTGTAGATCCGATAACTTCTTCATTCGGTCATTCCCAAAACATATGTGTATATTATGCTTTGGCCTGTCACCAACGTTTGCTAGAAACCAAACTTTTCATACCATTCTTCACCAGATACTGAATACTAAACACACCTCAAAATCTATTTGTACACACTATTGGAAATCCAAACTAAAAAATGCTTTACCAACAAGCTTATTCGCACACTCCTACCTACCCTAACTGTTGAAATGAACTTCCAATCAAGTGAAATCATAATGAAAATGTAGCCATGACAACATTTTATCCACTGTTTGTTTTATTTGCACTTGCTTGTTCCAAATATTTTTTACTGGTAATTCATTCAAAAATTCATCCATAAATCCAAATCTCAAAAAATAAAAAACATTTGGATTGTTTAATGCCTCCAACAAAACTGCAAATGGATCTTCTAAAACATGCACAAAACAACTACCATGTTTCACCCCTTCCACTGCATTCTTTTTTTTATGTTATTTAACATGTTCATTGCCATCGAGAAACTAAAAGATTTTCTGAGAATTCTAGAAGTAATAGTTTCTTGAAACATAAAACAACCATGGATGAAGAACATCGTCTGGTGTAAAGAAACCCATATTTAATACTAACATCAATTTGTCACTTCCTTTATCCTTAAGCTTGCAACCCACTATCGTCTGTAGATTCTAATTATAAAAAGTCTCCATATAACGTGCCACAGGATCATGAAACACATGAAAGAATGTTTCCTTTTCAGGAGCTAAGACAAAAAAACAAGCTTCCTTCACAAGTATTTTTTGCTCTTGCTTCATTTCTTCAATCTTGGGAATATTTTCAAATGAAATGGGAACAATATGTTTGTCTAGTCTTCCATGCATATCAACAAAAACATTCATACATTCTTGAACATCTTCAAATATGATAGCCATATTATGTGCATCAAGGCTATCCTCTTGTTCATCAAATAATACTGACGTGGTTTCACCAACCTTCTGGGAATTTTCTTGAGGACTTTCACTCTGAGTTTCTAATGAATGAGTGGAAGTAAATTCCTTCTTAGAGTCTTCTAGCGAGTGCAGAAATCTATCATCATGACTTATTTCACAATTCAGAATTTCCATGGATGTATTTTCAGAAACTTCATCTCTGCTTAGGTTACTTAGAAATTGATCCACTACGTCATTCTCAGGGGAAGAGAGACAACTTTGAAACACTTTGTCTTGCTGGAAATTAGTTTCAGGGGAAGGAAAATGACCTCTAACAACAATTTCTTGACCAACTTCATCTTCATTTTCAAGCTAGTGGTTGAGTGCACTCTGCAATTATGAACTGAAATAACCCCCCATGTAGACGACCATTTGATCATCTAATGTATGTGAAGGTTTTTAATCTTCCTTACTGATAATAATTTGTTTGTGTGAAACAATGTCACTGTGAATGCAGTCAGACTTCCCTGCTTTCTCTGCTGCCTCATGATTTGTTTTCAACAATTCAAAGGAAGAAAAACATAATGGAAGATAGTTTTCATTTGCAATTCCATTGTTCTCTTCATATTCATCATGTCTGGAGGATTTTTGATTTGAAACAATATAAAAATTTTGTTTAAGAAATTTGAAAGAAGCAAAACACAATGGCAAGGTTCCTTCACCTGTTTCAAAACCTTCTTCATTTTCTTCACTATTGTCATATGCACATTTTTCCATTTCTTTGGATTGCTAGACATACTCATTTTCATATACATCTTCGACCAATGGATGCAATTTTGTACTGACAAGACCTTCTACATAACGAGTAACAGGGTCATCAAACACATGAGAAGATTGCTGCAATTTCTTGTCAATTTTTTCTAGCGACTTAGTGTGATTCGACATCAACACACATTCCTTTGCTTCAATGATGATCCTATAATTTTCTTTCAACAATTTAAATGAAGAAAAAAATAAAGGTAAATAATTCCCTTTAGATGATTCAATACTTTCTTCTTTGTAACTATGATATGTAAGCTGATTGTTCTCCTTATACTGTTGAAATTGAACATTTTCTGATAGGGAACACACAACTAGTTGTTCTAGGAATTCAACATCATAATCATCACCATATTCATCATATATAGGAAAATCAACAACCTCTGCAATGTCATCTAATAAGAAAAAAAATTGGAACATCAGCTTGCTCTTCAACAAGTTGATTTGCAAATTCATCTTTTTGACTATCTACAAATGAATACATAAGACAACCAGTCTTCTAGTTATCACAGAATGAATCAGGAGCTAAACTAGCACCTCCTCTTTCAATAAGTGGAATATAATATTTTTCAAAATCATGAGCATTGAAAACTCCAAGAGAAGATATGATATTATTGACTCGATGTTAAAGATCCCAATCAACCTTTTCTTGTTCATATTCACTCTCATATTCTTGAGTATCCAACCCCTCACTTCAGATATGTTCACATGCTTGGATATTGTGTCGAAACTCTTGGGCATCATTGAAAATTTGTTGTAAGGACTTAGGTTTTTTTTCCATCAGGAGGAAATAAAAATCCAGGGGAAGAGTGGTGGTGTATTGAAGTATGCAACAACTTCAGTGGGTTGAAATTCTTTAGGAAAGTCATGATAAATGATGGAAAATATTCTACTGAAAGTGGAAATAGTCTCATTTCCTTTCCCTTTCAAGGCATAGAACTCTGTAAGTTGCAGGTCTAGAGATTTCTTTTCACCCCAGAACTTCGAAAAAACAATCTTCAATTCTTCCCATGAGGTAATGTTTTATGTCTTCAAATGTTTAAACCATTATTTTGTATCCCCTTTAAAGGATTGATAGAAAGATCGCATATAAACATCGTAATGGTCAATCTCAAACAAATATATAAAATGGTCAAATTCTTGGAGGTGTTTTCAGCTGTGATGGCGCCAAGCTCTCCATCAAACACATGCAAGTACTCATAGTACTTTGGAGGGAAATCGTGGAGAAAATGGGGTAGTTTTAAGGGTCTATATATATGCTGAGTCTTGGAGGGTGTTGGATCAAGTACAGGAGGTGAAATATCATCTTTGGTTTCATGGGGCTCATCAACCTAGTCATGGTTATCACATGGCTTAGATGAGATATTTTTATTAAAATTAGTGATAAACTGTGGAGATATATGTATAGCTTTAAGAGGAGGATATACAATTTCAAGATTGACATGATCATCATTTACATGCAGTAGGTGAAGAAAAATTTGTCTATCATGTTCAGGAAAGGACCAAAGGCAACTTATAACAAACAATAAAATGCCTTGGAAAAAATCCAATTTTAAGTACTTGTTTTCTTCCATAATGCCTTTTCATACCTCTGTCAAGGGATATCATCTTCCAATGGAGACTCTGAATTACATTTGAAGATTGAGTGGAGTCGCCAATAAGATCCATAGGCTACTGAGTCTTTGGAGAGTGGATTCTCCATACAAATTTTGAATGGAGTTGCCAGGTGAACGGAGTACGACCTTGTTGTGTCTCAATACTTTTCACCATCAGTACTCAGATCTGGACTTTGTCGTTTCTCCTAGGGAAGATTTTTCAATTTCTTCCTCGGCAACGGCGCCAAAATGTCAGCACACTGTAAATTTGTTTGGCCATCAAAACAAATGACACGGGTAACTACTTCAACCTACTTTAGAGCTAGGCACTAGCCTCAACTCAGAGAGATCTCTCTCGTGTCAATTGATATATCTCTGTCAAACGATGGCTAGATTTGGTTTATTTTGGGGGGTATTATAAAGTCGCTGAAGAAATGGGGGTGACACTTGGGCTATGGATTCAAAAATGAATAAAGCAGTGGCAATTCATTAGAACTATCTAGAGAAAAAAGTCTAAATGAGGCAATGAGTCCGAGTTTTAAATTGAAATTTGCATCGCGAAAGAGGAAAAGGAAAAACACATAGCTGCATCAGAGCATATTTAAATGAATTCTGAATTAGTTAAGAAGAGAATCACATGGATTTAAATTTCTAAGTCTAGAGCATCATCAGACGAATTCCAGAGTTTCAACTCTCCAATTTAAAAGAGAAAATTGTAAATGGGATTTCGAAGACACAAGAAATACACACTACGAAAGAAAACATAACTCATATCACATCCAATTAGAATCTTTTCATAAATAGTTCAAAAATTGTTTCTGCATTGTATATTTACTTTGCTCCATTATTTTACAAAGTCTTCCTACTATGAGGGAAATCCCCTCTTCCCTTATTCCCTTCATACTTTCTTTATCCTTGGAATGATATATATAGAAAATTTACATGCGGGATTCAAAACGACTCAACTTCCCCACAGTTTAAAGATAAATATCGGCTACAAAAAAGAGTAACGTATAACGATTGTTCTCCTATTTTATAGGGATCATTATAAATAGGACTGACATAACCGAGGTTTTTCGTTGAACGCCACATGTCCATATATTTACAAAAAATTCTGAAACGTACTTAATTCAGCCTGAGAACTTATTCCATATTGGTGATTTCTTCCTTTAGAGTGCTCAACCAAACTGGTTGGTTTTCCACAATGCTCTCAACCACTTCAGCTCTGTTTCTTGCCTTATGTCGCTTGCTCTGCTTCCTCTTTACTAGTCTCTTGTAGCGCCCATCCACGTATCAGTTGATGATTAAATATTTAATGATGGGATTTAATCTGACCTATTTATCTTCTTCTGGCTCTATTGCAGGATCTGTATGGAATTTCTTTGCTAATATCTAAGCGACCAACCTCTCTTTCTTATTCATTTATGAATTCACCATATCAGTTGAAAATCTTGGTTCACTGAAGGAAGCTTGATCCGCTTTATCCATTTTCCCATTTTTGAAGAAGAACTTAGACTTGTCTCCCTTAATCATACAAAAATTAGGAAGTTGATCCTGTTTGAAATTACTCCGTTCAAAATGGAATGTTGATTTCTCAAAATGGGGTATTTTTATCTATGTTTTGAAGGACGATTGTCATAGAGTGCCTAATCATAGATTACTAACGAAATTACTTGTCCGAACAATGGCCAATCACACTCGACTACCATTTTCGAATGATGAGCCTTCAAATCATCTTTCTAGCAGCGCTTACCCAACGTTGCACGTCGTAAAGTACTCAAGAAACCATACTGATGTGATTGGATAAGCTGTTAATTCTTCCCTTTCCACATGCAATCTTCGGAAGTGACGTATATCAAATGATTTTCTAACACGTGACATCGGGGTGATCTTGGGTGGTTTCAAGTATACCTGCATTTCCCCCCGATATGCATTTGGTGGCGCCACGTGTCCGTAAGGTGAAACCATGGTATTTTCCCCAGCCTGCCCTCGAAAAATTATCCTCCGTGGTACTTCATCGCCCGATATGTGTCCTGGCCGTCAATCTAGGATGCTTCAAGGTCTATGATTCACCAGGCCCCATCAACTTTTGCGCCTCCGCTATATTTTCCCCACTCCTCCAAATTTAGCCGCATATCCACACTACTTTAGCCATCTACTAAATCTGAAAATTGTATTCCATATAAAATTGTTATTGTGATAACAGATCCCACCCAACTATGAAGGATAGTATATGCTACAGAGGCTCGCCTTCATCGAGTACACGAAGAAAAAGAGAAGGCCACGGAGGCCTTGAAGCAAGAAAAGGAGGAAGGCCTAGAGAAACTTTGGGTTGTGAAATAAGAAAAATATGACATGAGAGTGAAGTTTGAGGAGGACAGAGAGCAGATCCAGAGAGAAAAAGACCAGGTGCTCACGGAGTAGACTATGGTCAAGGAGGAAGTGGCTATATCACTTCGCTCTATGTCAAGCTTGGCCCGGATGGAAGAAGAGACAACTGAAATCCAAGTGGGGAAGCTTGTTGAAGCCATTCAACAACTTCAAGAAAGAGTATCCAAGTTATAATGGAAACCAGTTCCGAGCACTCCGCAAGAAGTCCGGGATCGAAGGGAAGAAACTGCCAGGAGCGCATTCGAAAGATTCAAGGCGTTGGCTTCAGAAGGAAAGCAATTAAGTGCCTGAAGTGCGCAGACCTATGAGAGCCTTGCAGAGGAACTAGAACTGAGAACATTGGAAGAACAACTCCAGGAAGCAAAGAAATAGGCATCAACAGTGCAAGCGCAACTGAAGATTCTTACAACAGTAGAGAATATGAAGAGGTCGCAGGAGCAACATGCAGTTTAGCAGCAGGTCACTTCCATTTGGAGTAGAATGATGGAGGTGACACAATGACTCCAGCCAGTGCAGGACAAAGCTTGCACCCTTTTTGAAGAGATCAAGGGAAAAGGATCACAATTGGAACAGGTGGTCGCAACAGTGGAACAAAATCTAGAAGGTCCTGTCACCGAGCAAGTTATTCAGGATTTCGTTGAGCAGGAGGCTCTGGTGAAGAAGCAAGTCGAGGCAGCTTGATCTAAGTTCGAGACCTTCAAAGAAGTTTTTCCAAAATCAGAGTGACTCGGGACACATCACAGGTGAGTGTTGGGGGCATGTTGTCCCTCGACCAAGTTTTGAGGAAATGTTGGTCGTGTTTGACCATTTTTGAGACTTCGACAGGCTGGTATGGATTTTAGCATTTATGTAATGGGTATGGGATGTCAGCCCATGGGTTCACCCATGTTTAGGCCCCTTTTGTAATGTATAAATAAGTAGCTAGGCGATGTAAGAAAATGTCGACGACTTAGTGCCAATGTTAGCTATGTGCAAGAAGATGTGTTAAGGCTTGCAGAGCTAAGTGCAAGTGTTTTGTAAGTGCTTTGTGCACATACTGTGTAAATGCTTGGTGCTTGGACCTGACTAAGGGAAGGAGGATCTAGCCAGGTGCATGTAGATCTCCTGTCCTATGCGGAGTTGGTTTTGTAGTTTGGTGCCTGTTAGGAGATTGAAGAAACTAATAAAGAAGAAGAAGAGTTGGTGGACATAGCCCCACATTGGGGTGAACCACATATATCCTATGTCGATGTGCTTTGTGCTATGGTGTTCATACTATTTATGTACTTATTTGCTTAATCTAGATATATGATAGATCCAGTTGATGCTTAGTGCTTTATAATGTGAATGAATGTTAGATCTACTCTGATGCTATGTGATGAATGGTTATATGTGCTGGATCTTGGTTGTTACTACGTTGATCTGTAATAAGGGTTTGACCTGCGATGTGAATGAGGGTTAAAGACTAATGACTGTTAATTGCTAAGTGCTCTGTTAAGTATTGTGATCACAGATATATGTCCCAGCTAGGTTGTAGACACTTGAGTCTTACAACCCCCCCTTCCTCTACCTCGGGTGAGACTTCATCTGCTTCGCAGGTGTTGCCGAAAGGGCCAGTAGTTAGGGTTTTTTTGGTGCATTGTTGAAGCGTTGAACCCTGGGTCTGCCCTTGTTCCAACATGGAGTCACAAGGGGTCCCATATACTAGTTATTATTTATTTAAAACCCTTATTATGATTTTATTACGTTTTCCCCTTAAATAAAAATTTGGTTGAGTTTTAGTTAACTTAACTAAAGAAGCAGTTCAACTACTTCAACCAATTCTAATTTTCTTAAAGGAAAAAGGAAAAGGAGGAACAAGTGGAGAATAAAAGGAGAAGCATACTAAGGTTTGCTCTTTGAGTTTTGTTGAGATAATTCAGTTTTCATTCATTCCTTAATTCATTAGAATCCTAATTATTTTTTATGATTGCAGGGTCCTATTGTAGACAACAAGATTTAAGGCTGAATTACATCATTCATACACTTGTTTTTTAGAGGTGTTGATCTATCTTTGATAGTTTGTGTAGACTTGTATGTTTGTGAATTAGATTTCATGAGTGACAAAGGCTATTGTGCAGAGTCAAGTTGGCAACAATCTATGGCAAACTGATCCAACTTTCAAATTTCAGTTTTTTACTTTCTATCAGAAGTCCTTTTGTATGTTTCACCGGGGACGTCTAAGTTTGACTTTTGTCCAAAACTTCCACAAGAAATTTTGTAAAGAGAACGATTATGTGATGAATTGGAATGAAATAAATGATTTAATTATGTCTCATTTGTTTTGATTATTGACTTGGTGTCTTTACTTATATCTCTATATTTATTTCAACATCTATTATGTTCAGAAAATTACATAAATAATGAATTTTTTAGCAAGATTTTATTTATAAAAAGACCAAACTAAGCACTTGAAAACAATACTTGTGAATTAGGATACCATTTTGGATGGCTATAAACATAGGGTGATATTCCCGTCTATATTGCTTTATCCAAGAAAGATCTGAAAATGCTTGAGTAAGATCATTCCATATATTTTCCTCAACATTTATTTGGTGACCATACTGGGGAGATCTTCATTATCTCTCTGGTTAATTTTTATGCTTGATTAACATCGAATACATCTATTTTTCTGATATTAATTCTTTGACTGTTTTATTTCTTAATGACTGTACCTATTGAAGGCATCCCAATATTAAGCCCAGTCTTCAAGATCAGACTAGAATTGCTTTGAATTTGCTTAACACCATTTTAGACATTGCCAATACTCAGGTTGAGCTTAATCATTCATGGGCAAAAATTGAACGAGATATTAGTGCCTAAGAACATTGGGAATCTAGATGTAGACAACCTAGAAATCAACAATAACCTTCTTGTTCCTTTAGCTTGGCCTTCCTTTCATGTCCTTAGAATCTCGTGTTTCTAGGAGAAGAAGAGGCTTATCACCAAAAATTAATCATATTGCTGAAATAGGAAGAAGGAACGTTGTGTTATCAACCCAACAAAGTGCTCTAAGGAGAAATTTTTCTGATTCATCCAGTTTTTCTTTCTCTCCCTTACCTATCATCCAGAAGATGGCATCTAGCGGTGGATCTGGTCGCACTATAATTTCTTCCTCCTCTCAGTCATCAACTTCGTCAGTGATTGGTAGCTTATATAGCCACCACATCCCTATCCAATCTACCACCAACCCCACCAAAGTCATCAAAAAGTATGGGATTTTCCAATTTGAAGAAGACGCCACAACCACACCATGGCATGTTTCCTCTCCTCTTAACCTATCACCTACTACTCGTCCACTTTCTAAATTCAAAGAGAATCTTCCTAGGTTTTTCGGGGAATAACACTGTCACTACAAATGAACACCTGGTGGCATTTTTTAATTCTTGTCACAACATAGGAGCCAATGACATCGATACTTGCATGTGCTTGTTTGTCAATTCCTTGGAAGGAAATGCCATGGCCAATTTCTTTGACCTTCCTCCTATGATTCTGTCTACTTGGGAGGAGTTAGTTTATTGGTTCAAATCCACCTATGGGAAATCTAAAAGCCCAGCTGAGCAGTTACGAGATTACAATAACATAGCCTATAAGAATGGTGATACCATCAATTCCTTCAACTTGCGTTTCACTAAGTTATACAATCAAATCCATGAACTCATTCGACCTCAGAACCAAGACACTTTCAAGCATTAATACAATGCATTACATTCCCCATATCGTCATAGGCTTGAGGAAAAATCCATTGATAACCTCGATTTCACTCTGCATATTGTTTAGAGTATGAAGAACAACTTGAAATAACATGTCTTCCTCAGGGAGAATCATTTAAAAATACAGACATGTCCGCCCTCTTACAACTAGTCCAAGACATGAATAATCATATGATAGCGTATGAGCGAAAAGGAAATGTCTCCCCTCTCACCCCTAGAGCTTCGTCCTCTTCTGCACCACCCTTTAGAAGTCCAATTGAAAATAATTTTCAGCCTAAAGCTATCATGCCTTGAATTTGGTGTAACTTTTGCGAGGAACACCACGAGGAAACCACATGTGAGGTAATAAAGAGCGTCAGAGATAGGATCTTTAGTAAAATACCATAAACTACCATCGTTGTCCTAGATTTTGCAGAGCCAGAAGCTGTCATGATCATCAATACTATGAACAAATCCTACGCTCCTAAGAGAAAATATGATCCTCCCTGCAATTATTATAGCCCAAGCTCATCCTCACTAGCTTCTACCACTCAGATTCCTAAGGTTCCTGATAGTCAAGGAACTACTTCCCCTCTCCCCTCTTCCAAATACAATATCCTAAATCAGTTGGCCAACATCAAAGCAGATGAAACCCTTCTGGACATGGTTGTCGTCCTTAAACAACAGAGGCATCTAAAACAATTCATGGAAGGAAAATCTTCCATTGTAGCCAACCTCTCTGAAGAGGTAAATGAAGAGGATTCGTTTGTAAATAAAGTAGGTGTACGTCAATTTAGATACCCTGTAAAAAATCCCCCTTTTTATATTTCTGTAAAGATAATGGATAAGATTGCCCATTGTTACCTCATTGATGGCGGTTCGAGCCCAAGTGTGATGTCGAAGATTATTATGGAAGATCTAGGCTTGTCTTGTACAAATGAAAATTCCAGGAGCAAGCTCTCCTATAGTAGTCTACAACAAACGACCATAGGTGAGATTAAAGATGTGACCCTAGTTTTGTGCACACGCCCTGAAATAAGGATGACCCTTATTATTAAGGTAATTGATATTCCAGTAAAAAATTACTCAATCATATTAGGAAGAGATTGTTAATATTTGACAGGTGTATACCTCTCACTCAACGAGACACACTTATCCATTCCTCAGAATGGTAAAAACATTATAGTCCTTAGAGAGGGAAGGATTTCACCTTACATAGAAAGTGTCCGACAACCAAATGTGAACTATATTGTAGAGGACCTAGGAGTGTATTCCATCTTTTATGAGGAGGATAACATTCCCTTAGAACAAATCAATTTAGATGATGGTATGTGGCACATGCACTTTGATGGTTCATGCTCTAGTGAAGGTAACAAAGCTGGCATAATATTGTACTCTCATGTGGGGAAAATTCATAACTTTTCTTATAGGTTGGAGTTTTCTTGCACAAATAATGTCACTGAATTTGAATCTTTATTATTAGGCATTGAAAATGCCTATAATATTGGTTGTGGTCACCTTTTAGTTTTTGGAGATTCTGAGATTGTTGTGAACCTTGTACGTAAGATATAATCTCCTAGCAATAAGTTGATGAAACGATACACCCAAACTGTTTGGGAACTTATCTTGAACCTATTATATTTCAACATTACTCATGTTAAGAGGGAATTAAACTCAATGGCTGATAGGTTAGTTGTTACAACCTCTCCTAATCAGAAACTTCTTCCACACAGACCTTATTGTACTTTTCAATCTCTATATCATCCACATATCCCTGACAATATAGAATCTTCGCAGGTCCTCCCTAGTGATGAGAGCATCTGTGCTTTCATTCAAAATGAACCTTATAAGCCCAAGGAAATTATATCCATAGAAGATAACAAGATTCCTAAGGGCTTGACTCCTCTAAAGAGTTCGTTTTCATCGAGTGATGTAGGAAATAAAGAGAAATAAAAATAAGAGGAGTCGAAAAGGAAGGTGGGTCAAACCATCTCCTTGAACATTGGGACACCCGAGTCTCCAAAGAATATTAAAATCGGTGCCCAATGTTCTGATGAAGAGAAAATGAAGTTTGCCAAGTTGTTTGGTGAATTTCAAGATGTTTTTGCTTAGTCTTATGAGGATCTTCAGGGTTTTGATCCTACTCTTATACATCATGCCATCCCCATCAAGGAAGGCATAAAACCAGTAAGGAAAAAACAAAGACCTATCAACCTTGCACTGAAAGCAACTATTCGAAAGGAGTTGGAAAAACTCTTGAAAGCTAGAATCATCTTTCCGGTCAAATATTCTGAATGTGTTTCCAATTTGGTTCTTGTTCGGAAAATAACTAGTCAGATCAGATTATGCATTGATTTTCGTGCATTAAATTGAGCTAGTATAAAATATCACTTTCCTCTCCCTAACATGGAAATGATTTTGTAGCAAGTCGTAGGGTCACAGATGATGTCCTTACTTGACGGTTTTTTCGGTTACAATCAAATAAAGGTAAAGAGGGAAGATAAATATAAAACCACCTTTACTACTAATTGGGGTACCTTGACTTATGAACGTATTCCTTCTGGATTATTTGATGTGAGTACCTCTTTCAAAATACCTTTGCAAATAATTTTCGACGATTTGATCGGTAAGATTATTCAAGTTTATCTTGATAATCTAATCATGTTCTTTAAAGGGCTATCAATTGTCTCAATGTTTCAAAATTTATGGTTGGGTCCTTTCAAGATCACTTTTGTCCTAGGTACGAACTCTTACATCCTAAAGGATTTACATGAGAGATTGTTTTCCTACAGCACTAACGGTTCTCATTTAAAACATTACGTGGAACCAACTTGAAAAGTTTTAACGTTGTTTGGATTTTTTGTATATTAATAGTCTTGTTCTTCTTTCATTTTCACCATTGTTTTTCATTTTGGCTTTTACAATAGTTTTATTTCTTCTTTCCCTTTTAATATATTTCATGCTTCTTTTGCAAATTTTGTCATTTTATTTCTATTGTTTTAAATTTTGTAATCCCATTTATGTCATGAATTTGATTGATTTTCATCTTTTAGTTTAATTTTGGTCAAGGGTAAGATGTTGGATTAGTTCTCCCAAAGTAAAACTCCTGCAAGGTATTGTTAGTCAATAACAATCAAGCTTACACAGATGTTACGATGTCCCCCCTGAAAGTAAATTGAAAATGTTATCTGCTTTCACTGTTGCCTTATAAAAGAATCAGTTATCTCCCGCTTCTACTTTTCATTTCTTCATCCATTTGAATTAAAAAGAGAAAGTCCATAATTTTTTCTCCTTGAAGTAAGAGAAAATTTTGGTTTAATGATTATGCATACAGGGATAAACCCCCTCATACTTAACATTTTCCATGAGTTATTCCCAAATTCCCGGTCATTTTTCCATTAAATCCTCTCACTTCCCCCTGTTGCATAATCATTTTGGTTATACTTTATTGATCCACTATTCTTGGTCTGTGAAACCATGTGTTCTAAGTTCTTAATTTGTTGGAAACATATTTTCCTGTGGAGTCACTAGTTTGTTGACGATAAAAATCGCAACGAGGATTTCGCCTGAAAAGTAATGCAACACCTATTATTTAAACTAATCTAATGATATATAATACTAGTATGTGGGACCCCCTTTTAGACTGGAGGATCAGAGATAGTCTTATTACACATTTAATGATGTTGTTTCGATGCTGCTTACAGGGTTGTACATGATTGATGATGAAATGTTGGTTCTGTTTGCGTCACAATGGCAGATGGATGATGCATTGCTCTAAGCTCTAACTTGCATGCATGAATGACTTGTATTTACTATTATTACATCTCCATTGGTGTCGTGGTTCATTAACTTTTACACCTGCACAAGACACATGTTAGTTATAACAAGAAACAAGAGAAATGGAAAGGAACTTATAAAAAAAAATCTAAGAAGGGAAACTAAACTATGCTATGTTATACTATGTGCAATTGAAATTTAGAGAAATTGATGTTAGTCCTAACTGGAAATGTTAGTGGCTATACAATTTTATGGATTTATATGGGGCACATTTCATATATGTAATTTTATGGTTTTGACAATGGTTAATATGGATTAGGTAGCGCAATTGGCAAGCAATGTGTGCAAGTTTTGATGCATGGATTAATGGTTTGGATGGTTGTCGTGTACTACATAATTGAATGAGATGGAGGATGGAAGAGATGTGGAGTAAATTCACATCACTCCATGCTTCTCCCACTTGGTTTTCACCCTAGCATGGTTATTTTTCATTTTGGTTTTGTTGTGGTTAAGCTCCGAGATTCAAGCATGGAAGGAACTGCTCGACCAAGATCACATTTGTAAGGCCATTGGTTACAAGTATGGTTTTTTTTTCCCATCCATGAATTCTCTCTGTGTATGAAATGAATGTTGGCTCGATAATGTGTTGGTCTATGTTTTCTTGAGTTTGGAAACTGTGTAAACGCGTGGTGTTTTATCTGGAATGATTGTGTGTGTTATTCGTTGCAAATGGAAATATTGATGGTTGAAGTCGTGATTTCATTGGTTGTTCTGTGTGGTGGAAACCGTGATGGTTCTATGTTGTCTTTATGGGTTTTTGTTTGAGGGTTTCACTCTGTTTAGCCTTGTTTTCCATTTCCTCACAGTTATGGTAACCACACCCTATTGTATTTGGTGCTATGGGGTTGTTGTGTATGTTTTGAACCACCTTTGGGTCACTACATATATTTTTCACCTGGTCGTGGGCTCATTTTACATTATTGGTATCTGCACAATTGGTTATGGGGTGGCTATTATGCCAGGAAGCATGCTTTAGGGTTCTCGGTAGTACCTGGGATCTGCATTTCTATCATCATTATTAGGATACTATGGAAAAACATGAGGGTTATGCCTCTGCGTGTTCTTGGTGTTGGTTACTGGCCAGTAAGAAATATCTACTCCTTTACATCATGGTCTACCCTACCTGGTGTCGAACTATCACCCTCTCTTACAAGCTAAGGGTTATAAGGCTTGTGGTTCCACCATGCTTGTCTCGAAGGCTCTCATCTACTGTTGATATGGTTGACCTCCAGCTTCCTTGTGTTTGGTGACCGAGCGAACCCTTGATTATTTTGTTCATTAGTTACAGAGCCCAATTTTGATAAACTCAACCAGTCATACTCTATCAGGTATCTTGTTGACTGTCATAAATTGGTTGAGTAATGTTTATAGTGGCTTTGATTGTTGGCTCGTCTCTATTTGATCGGGTTGATTAGAGAGTTGTAATTGGAAATGATAATGGGCATACAGTCACTGCATCCTTTTGTTGTGACAGTTGAATCGATAACTCAACATTGTTATAAATGGATTGATTGGGAGTAATTGGACATGTATAGTCACAAAGATTCCTCTTTGCATTATGCATTGGCCTGTGTGTTCCTACAATGTTGTATAAATTGAAGTTGGTGTTTTCTGTGTGTTTAATTTGCCCCAATCGAGATTATTGCAAATTGAAGAGTTGATAATTGTGGCTTGGCTATCTAATATGTATGATTTATAGAAATCGTGCATTGTTTTGTTTTATAGCACCATCAAAGATGAGCATGGGGTTTTGGTAGTATGGTTTCATTGCAAATTTAATTGTTAAATTTTTCAAAGGAATGGAATTGGACATGTTTTAAAAGAGTTTTTCTTTGTCAATTGCAGTGGCAGATCCCCTGAGATTCGACTCCACGGTTCAGGCTGTGTTTCGTCGCTGACCAAGGGGTTACAGTTTGTGAGCTTCGAGAATAGAAAGAATGCCAATACGATTATGTTAATTGACACTGAGTCCTTTCATTCGGTGGTGGACAGATATGGAAACACGTAGCTTGGAGGACTTGATTGAAACTACTCTTCAATATATAATACCTTCAACGAAGGTTGCAGTTCACCTCAAGCTCTATCTGTCTCGATCCGGTGACCAATCTCTGTGACTCCTTCTATGTACTCATAACAATTTTCTTTGATACCACTTGTTGGTCTTAGAACCCACATATATTAATTTGAAGCAGAGAACCAAAGAAACATACACATATTCTGTCACACATGAGACAATCATGATTTTATGTGGTAAAACCATCAGGGTGAGGGAAACCTCCACAAGACAATGCAATGACATATTATTTCTCAATACGAGATTACAACTAGGAGCCTTGGATAGGGATCGAATCCCCTGGCTCACCATGTGCCTCTTAGACATACATATTTAAACAACCTCTCCTTTAGTTATACAAAACTGATTACATTAATTGTTTCCCCTTTCTTTTGTTGATTAGTTTTAACTAAATCCAACAATAGAATATTGTTGAAACAACCTTTAACCACTTTAACCTAAATTGGTTAATTGGTTGTCACATTCAAATTGTTTCTATGATGAGGGGAAGGAAGTTATGGAGAAGTGGTGTCTCCTCCATTTGGAACCAAACCAATTGGTTGCAAGTGGCTCTACAAGAATAAGTATAAATCAGATGGCTCACTTGGCAAGCATAAGGCAAGTCTCATGATGAAATGATATGCACAGGAAAAAGGAATCTAGACTATGAGGAGGCTTTTTCCCCATGGAAAAATGAGATACCATTCCTTCTTGTCTTTGGAAGCACAAAATAGGTGGATGATTCATCACATGGGTGTGAAGACATCTTTTCTAAATGAATATTTGAAAGAGAATGTCTACATGTCTCAACCAACTTAGGATTTGTTGTGAAGGGTCAAGAACACAAGTTATATAAGATCATTATGGCCTAAAGAAAGAACCTTGATGAAAAGATAACAAGCATATTTGAAGATCAATTTTAACCTTTTTAATCTTGATATGCAACTTTGTTTGTCAAGAAAGTTGGAAAAACAATGATCTTTCTTTTGAAAATAGGGAACAATGAAGCATATATTGCATCCATAAATAAAGAATTGAAGAAGGGTTTTGAGATGGTATACATGGAACTGTACACAGGCTAGATAAAAAAAACTCCATAGTTAACACCAAGCACAAAGATATTTTTATTAATGAAAAGCTAATACATATAGTATAGGCGGACAGTTGTAGACAGTTGCAGGACAGTTGCAGACTGTTACAGTTACGCAGATAGTTAGGGAGTTGAACCGCTAGATTAGTTAACATTCCCCCCTTAATCCGAAGGGACATTTGTCATCTCAAGCATTATTCGAAATTTTTCAAATTTCTCTCAACCCAAAGCTTTAGTAAAGATGTCTGCAATTTGATCTGAAGTGGAACAATGATTGAGATGAATGGTTTTGGCCTCAACATGATATTGAATCAAATGATATTTGGTGTTGATATGTTTGGTTCGATCATGGAATTTAGGATTTTTGGCCAATTGTATTGCAGAAGTGTTGTCAACAAAGAGAGGCGTCGAAGTCATTTATTTCTTCTGCAAGTCTTTAAGAATTTTCCGAAGCCAAATGATTTCTCTTGTGGCTTGAGCTGCTGCAATGTATTCAAATTCAGTTGTAGAGTCAGCAGGAACATATTGCTTTTGTGATCTCCAGGTGATGGATGTTAATCCAAGATTCATCAAATAACCTGAAGTAGACACCCCATGCTCTTTATCTCTGTTAAAGTCAGAATCTGAATAACCAATGAGATGGAAGTCTGAAACTTTAGATGCCATATGATTGAGTGTCTTTTAAATATTTGAGCACTCATTTTGTTGCTGTCCAATGACCTTCACAGGGCTCATGGATAAACTTGGAAAGTATTCCTACAACAAAATTTATGTCAGGACGAGTAGTAGTAAGATAAATTAAACTTCCAACAAGTTGTCTGTACTTTGTTGGATTTTCAAATGCACTACCTTCATTTGAAGTAAGCTTTAAATTCTTCTCCATTGGAGTAGAAACATGATTACAATCCTTCATCTCAAATTTGCTCAATAGTTCTCCAATATATTTCTTCTGAGAAATAAAAATGTGCTTCGTTTTTTTATCTACTTCTATCCCTAGATAATAATGTAGTAATCCCAAATATGTCATATCAAAAAACTTTTGCAACTCCTTTTTATTAGATTCAATATAATCATCATTATTTCCTGTGATAAACAAATCATCTACATAGACAACTAGATATTCAACCGATCTTCCAACTTTCTTAACAAATAAAGTTGCATCATCTAGATTGAAATGCTTGTAATTCAACTTGAGAAGATGTTTAGTTAACTTTTCATACAAAGCACGAGGTGCTTGTTTTAAACCATACAATTATTTTATCAATTTGCATACTTTATGCTCTTTTCCTTTAACAGAAAAACCCTCTAGTTGCAACATATAGACATCTTCTTTTAAATCTCCATTTAAGAAGACAGTTTTTACATCCATGTGATGTATTTTCCATCCTTTTTGAGATGAAAGAGAAAATAAAGTTCCAATGGTGCCCCATTTCACTGTAGGAGAAAATGTTTATGTATAATCAATACCTTATTTTTGTGCATACCCCTTTGCTACAAGTCTTTCTTTATGCTTATCAAGAGAACCATCAGCTTTATATTTAGTTTTATAAACCCACTTACTACCAATTGGTTTGATGCCAATAGGAGGATCCACCAACCTCCAAGTGCCATTTTTAATAAGAGCATCATACTCTTTTTGCATTGTATCTTTCCATTCATTACAACTAGTGGCTTCTTCAAAAGTAGTAGGTTCATTAACAATAGAAAAGTTTAACTCAAATTCACCATACCTTTTTGGTATTGTCTTGGTTCGTGTTGATCTGCATACTGATTGCTGCAATGTTTGCTCAGTTTTAAGAGTCTTTGAAATAGGTTCTTCAGGACCATTATCATCCTCTAATTTTTCCTTAGTAGGAACATTATTATCAACCAATTGTTCTTCTACAGAAACATTATTATCATCAAAAATATTGCTATCAACTAATTTTTCTTCATTCTTTGATGTGGTCTCATTCTCTGGTGTTGTTGAAGGAAAATCCACAGACTGGTCTAAAATTTGAATCCCCCCTTTAGGATGTGGGAGATCATTATCCCATTCATAATAAAACTTCTTGGAGAGAATCTATCCAAATGATTGAGTTGCCTATCAATAGTAGAAGCATCTTTATCAAATTCGAGAAAAACAACATCTCTTGAAACAACAAATTTATTGTTTTCCTCATCATACAATCAATAAGCTTTGGAGGTATTAGAATACCCCAAGAAAAGACATGTGCGACTTCTTGCACCCAATTTGTCGTGTTGTTGTTTAAGAATTAACACATAACATGGAGAGCCAAAAACTCTGAAATGTTGAACAACATGAAGACGATTATACCATAATTCATAAGGGGACTTATTATTGATGGCAGTAGAAGGAAAACGATTGCGAATATAAACGACACAAAGTATTGCTTCTCCCCAAAACATCAACCTGACATTCTGAAAAAAACATCATTAACCTTACCATATTAAGCAAAGTTTTGTTCATGCTCTCTGCTACACCGTTTTGTTGTGGAGTATAAGGGATGGTGGTATGATGTTTAATACCATTATTTTGTAAGTACTTTTCAAATTCATTAGAGGTGTATTCACCACCATTATCTGATCGTAGAGTGCCAATATTAAGTTGAGTTTCATTTGTAATCCATAAATGAAAATTCTTAAAAGTTGCAAAACCTGATATTTCTCTTTCAATAGATAAACCCAACACATCCTGGTGTAGTCATCAATAAAAGTCAGCAGATATTTATTACCATTTGCAGATTGAACAGGCATGGGCCCACATAAATCAGAATGTATGAGACCTAACTTCTTGGAAGCTCGGGAAGTAGATACATAAAAAGATTGTTTACAATGCTTGCTTAAAATACAAGCATTACATGGAGAAAGATTTCTTGGAATAGTAGGAAGCCCTTGAATACCTTGTTGTTTCATAATCCAGATAATATCATAATTAATATGACCAAAACAAGCATGCCACAATAAGCTGGAAGACAAAGTATCACTATGTTGAGCCAAAAGAGCTGAATTAGATTGAAAACAGGATGTCCCTTTAAGTTTTAAAAGTTTTTCTTCTTCAACACCAGTCATAACAATCACCTGATCAGATGCTTTTACTATTTCAATTATACCATCAAACATATGTATAGAATGTCCTTGCTGCCTGATATGTATGAAAGACATTAGATTTCTTTTTAATTGAGGAATATAAAGAACATCATGCAAAATATAATCAGCAAGTCCTGGTAGGAAAAGTAGAATAGATCAAATTCATGAAGGCTTTAACAGGGACTTATCAACATAATAAACTATTCCATCAATGTGATTACTGAATGTCTAAAAAAAATCTCTTCTAAAGGTCATATGGCAAGTGGCTCTAGTATCTAAAATCTGAGTGTCTTCCCAAGAAGAAAAAGAAGTGCTAAAAACTTCATTGATACTAAGATTACAATGTGCAACAATATAGTTGGCAGATTCAGGTGAATTTCCTTTGTCTGGAGGTTGTTTCTCTTTCTTCTCACTAATCCTTTCCCAAGGAGTGCGACAATGAGAAGATGTATGACCCAGTTTACCACACCTATAACACTTAAGAGAATGTTTATCATTCTGAAAATGTTTTTGCTGTCTATCATCTTGTTGTTTGTCTCCTTGATGATAATGACCCCCCTACCTCTAAATGGTCTCCTACCACGACCTATGTGACTATTGTCAAATCTAGCAGACTCTCCTCTAGGTTTCTGCTCTTTCTATGCAAGACACAAAGTCTCAATTGTGGAAGTGGAAAAAGATTCCTTCTTCCCAAAATCTTTCTCTCTTTCGGCAATTTTGTCTACAAGAGTATTAAAAGTCATGGCTTTCATCTGTCCACTAGCTTGAAGAGACTCTAAGTAGTGTGAATAGGTAGGATATAGGGATTTAATAAATGTTGTGAGTTGTAAATCATCTTTGACACCAGTTGAATCAATATCATGAAAACGAGCTCTAATTCTGAAAGCTAACTTCATGGGATTATTATCTTTCAGTTCCAGATTAAACAACTTCATCAACAATTGTATAATTTCCAACTCTTAATGGGAGTCATAAAGATCTTTTAATTTCTCTAATGCTTTAAAAGTTGTGGTGTTGGAAAGAATGTGTTTGCTTACCTCTTCAGTGACTGAGGTAGAAATTAAAGCATGTGGCTTTTTATCTTTACTCTTCCAAATTGAAAGTTGTCTGGCATCTGTAGGTTTCTCTGGATCTTTGTCATCCTTGCCTTCACAAATTTCCTCCCATAAATCATTAAAAATAAGAGTATTTTTATTTTTTCGAAACCATTCTTGGTAATTTTCTTGTCCGGAAAGAACTACTCCCACAATTGATACTAATGAATGCATTGTAAACTAATCTTTGTAAATGAAATTCCACTTGCACAAGAAAAAGAAAATAAAATCTCACAACACTTTCGACCTTGGCTGTTGTGTAGACTGTTCACAGCGTCTCTCGTACACAAGCCCAGTGACTGGACACTGGAGGGGCCTTCAGGCACTTCTTGTCCCTTCGCTGCAACTACACCAGCCGACTATTCTCAAATCTGGAGCTGCTTCGCCAATATTTCACACCCTCTCACACAGGGACACAAAATACACGCAACCACTCAAAATAACATGGAGTTTAAAAAAAAAAAAAACATGATTAAAAAAAAACCATGGCTCTGATACCACTATACACAGGCCAAATAAAAAAAATTCCACAGTTAACAACAAGCACAGAGATATTTTTATTAATGAAAAGCGAATACATATAGTATAGGCAAACAGTTGTAGACAATTGCAGGACAGTTGCAGATTGTTACAGTTACGCGGATAGTTAGGGAGTTGAACCGCCGGATTAGTTAACACAAGCATCTTCACTAGTGCTTGGGTATTGAAGTAACTCGTAATCCTAGGTATATATTCATCTCCCAAAAGAAATACAATACAAAGTTGTTGAATAAATTTGACATAGTTGATTGTGAAATTTGAAACTAAAATCAAAAGGAGGGAACTAATTTAAGGATGCAACTAAATATAGAGATCTAGTGGGGAGATTTATCTACCTTACCCCTAATAGACCACATATTTCATTTGTAGTTGGGATCCTTTCTAGGTTTATGCAAAAACAGTGTGAAGGACGGACATTGATGTGCTACAAAGAAAGTATTAAGGTACTTGAAGGGAATTCTAGAATTTGGGCTCAAATACTCTAAGGTGGAGGAATTCAAACTAGTTGAACATAGAGGATTTATAGGAGAAAATGGTGGATTCTACTCAACTTTTGATTGACAACACTTCAACAATCAAGTTGGCATGATCGAACAAAACACATCAACACAGAGTACCATGCTGGCCAAGAATCCTATATTCCATGATCGCTTTTGATCAACAACACCGAGTACCATTTGATTCAACATCATGTAGATGCCAACACTATGCAAATTACAAACATATTCACTAAAGACCTTGAAAGATAAAAGTTTGAAAAGTTCAAAATGATTGAACTTACAAACACCTTTTTATGATAAAAGAGAAAATATTAGATATCGAATCCTTAGAATTGTAGTAGATTGTAAATATTTACAATAAATATTTAATTTAGGATATATATATATGAAGAGTTATAGGTGAATAGGAATACTCATTAAACATGTGGGAAAAAACCAAAAATCATCTTTAAAAATAGTTATATGTGATTTTTTTAATAGAAATTTTAATGCTTAGAGTTATTCAAGCCTGATCTCTTAAAAAGTGATATTTTAACTTCTATTATTATTTTCTCTGTATTTTATATGTACATAAAATTTCTGAAATAAATATAGCTCCAACTTATTTTAAATATATTCAATACATTTAAATATAAATATAAAGTGCTTTAAAAATAAAAATTAAAATAAATATACAAAGCAAGAAGAAAAAAATGTACAACTCTTTTACCAAATTTTTATATTTTCTATTTTTTTGTAATTAAATAAACTCTTCTACCAAATTTTTATATTTTCTATTTTTTTGTAATTAAATAAACTCTTCTACCAAATTTTTCTATTTTCTATTTTTTGTAATTAAATATTCATATTTATTTATAGTTTTAGTTAATTCACAACTTGTACCGACCTCCATCCAGATACACAGTAATATATTAGTTCATTTACAAAGAGGTTTAAGAAAATGGGCATACACTGAGACGAACAGATAAGAGCAATGAGCTTTAGGTGAGCAAAACCAAAACACATAAAAGTTATACACAGTTGGCTTCAACTGCTTGCTAACAACAAAACAAAACAATCCCTTCCAAAATGGGTCAACAGCATTTGAATTTTAGGGTAAAATTAACTCTTTGGGAAACGAGAGTACGAAGAATTATCTAAATGGGGCAGTTTTTTGAATTTTAGGGTAAAATTAACGTTTAGGGTTTGGGAAACGAGAGTACGAAGAATTGTCTATCCTGGGGAAACGAGAGAACGAAGGCGAAGATATTTTCATTTACAGAATCGGGAAAAATGAGAAATGCTACCTTTTGAATTGGCTAGAATCTTCCATCGCATGCTTTCCTGGTAATTGTGTCCAGTTACTTCAGTCCTGGACAATCAATCTATAGACATTTTTGAAATAAAGGGTTCTCAAGGTTTTCTGGTTTTCTCAATATAGTTCTATCGTCAACAGAAATGGGCGAGCAGGCTATACGCCTGTTCATCTCGGCTTCTGAACATAATTTTTTATTAATAGTGGTGTTTATGTGTGTTTTATATATCGCTGCGCTTGTGTTTATCTGTGTAGCACTAGTTGAGGAGGAGGTTCAATCACCTTGGCATTTCTTTAGATATCATAGTGTTCTGATTTTGTCATAAAAATGACTTTTTCTTATTTTCTAATTGTTTCAATTTTATATAAAATATTGTTTTATATAAAATATTATAATATATTTAAGTTGATAAATAATAAATATTTATTATTAATGATAAATATTTATTATTGATGATGATATTTAGAAATGAATTATTATGTAAAAAATAATTTTATTGTGGTTGTTTGATTTTATAATTTAACAATAATAATATAATTGTAAAGTAATGGATTAATGGTTTAGTATACAATCAAGATAGTTTATAAAAATAATTAATTATAATATAAATTTAAGAAAATATTTGACAAAATAATTTAAAATATATACATAATGGATTTAAAATTAATATAAATAAATGAAATGTCTTCAGGATGGGGTGTCAGTTGGAACCAGATGTAAGTGGAGGGGACGATTCCTGTCAATGCAGTACCAGCCACGTGATTGGCGCATGCACCTCTCCTCCTCTCCCATTTTGAATAAGATTTTCTTTCACTATAGGGCTTTATTTACTATTCGAGCGCGCTCCCCCTGTCTCCTCGTCCGACCAATGGAGCGGTCTTTATGGAGGTCACCTCTACGTGTGTGCGTCTTCCCACTCCATCTCAATTTTTATCACGTCTCTTGACTGGTTCAATAGATCTCCTTCTTCCCCACAGAGCCAAAACCTGGTTTGCAATCCTCCTTGGCCTTCACCTATTTTGACTATGATCTCTCTATGCTTTCATTCCTTCTCTTCGCTTCAGTCATGCGTCGACTTCGGGGGAAATCAAAGTGGGGCTCTGCATGGTATCAAAACAGGGCTCGCTTGGCCATCTGGCCTCAACCTACTCCAACACGGTCACACATCTCTTTGCCTTATTCTCCTTCCTCCTCTGACAAGTCCTCTCAGAGCCAAAGCGGCCTCTCGCCTTTGTCCTTGCCATGGGCCCACCAAGTCCACTGGTTCGACCTTCAAGGGAATTCACTTGGCTTCGCTCCCGGCCCATTACCAGACCTAGCTTCCTCCTCGCAACCAACCTTGGTCGTCCCACCAAATTCACCAACGAATTCTGCTCCGGAGCCACCACCTGTGCATCCACTCCCGGCCTCGTCTCCTCTGGAAGACACCTTCGTCCACCTGGAAAAACCATTGGGCCAACCACACTCCTGCTTAGACTGTGCCTCATGCACAAAATTTCAAGATGGTCTGGCGATTTTGCAAGATCTGGTGTTCATAGTCCGCAAGGATGTGGACGACATATGTTTTCGTTTGGAACTTTTGGCCAAGAGAGGGAAGCAAATTCTTCAAATGGTTTCCACTCTACAAGGCCCTCGACACTCTCCAAACCAGGCCTCCAGTGCACTAGCGACCTTAGCGACGGTCTTGGCTTCAGTTCTCTAAGCACCAGCAGTGGACAACTCAACGGAGGTCTTGGCTCCAACTTTCCAGGCGCCAGTAGTGGACAACTTGGCAAGCAATAAACCGTCTGGATGAGCGACGAAACTTGCACAGGTGTCAGACTGCATGGTTTTTTTTGTGTTTTTTTCATGCTTCCACAAGTGTACTTTTGGATATTTCTCTTTTTTCCTGTCATAAGTCAGTCCTAGTTTTTCTAGGAGGTCAGACAGATCTGAGCAAATCGATTTTCCCATGGGGCAATTATGTTCCAGTTGTTTAAACTTGTGGGTTCTCTTTAATGATTTTGAGGTACTAGCTGAATTGGTTTCCCTTCAGGGAAATTTAACGTTCATAGTCCTCAGACACTCATGAAACTACTGTAATTTTTACTTCTGAAAAGTAATTTATACATACTTACTTACAAAAATATATATAAATAAATAAAATGTAATAAATTAAATTATCTTTAAAATTATATAATTTAATAAATAAAATATAACAAATTAAATATTTTTAAT
>ML848963.1:0-12514 GCA_009831015.1 Picea engelmannii
GTTCCTAGAGCCTTTCTGTCAAGAATCTCCCATTCTTCATCCTTCATGGCCGCCAGCTTCTTTGCTACTCCGCTCAATGGTAGGAATAGATCCTTCTGATATAAATAGTCTTCCATCTGCATCTTCCATAACTGGTAGTTTTGTCCGTTAAATTTCTCGACCCTAAACTTTCCATCTTCCAACATTGCTCCCACTCGAACCAGGAACCCTCTTTTCCTGCGAGTTACCTTATGATTTGATACCAGTTGTTAGAAAAACAGGACCACGGAGCAATAAAATAAAACAAATCCATAAACAAAACATAGAAGATACACAATACAAGAGAGACGCAGATTTACGTGGTTCACCCAGTGTGGGCTATGTCCACCAGAGAAATTGTCAGGTCCTTCCTTTATTATTATCCAACAAATGAAGGGATACAACCTACAACAAAACCCGTTGTAACTTCCTCTTCTTTCTCTCATAGTCTCCTCTCTCATAATACAATACTTGCCACCATCCATAGCCGCCATACATTTCCCTCATAAAAGAGGGTTGCCTTCTAGGGAAAAAATCCCTAACATAATCTCTACCGTTAGATCTGTGACCTTATAATGAACGGTCCAGATTTACAATGAAATTACAATATACTTTTACAAGGCAATTTTTGCTTTGGGGGCTTCGCCCCCGAACCCCCGTTGGGGGCCCACTTGCCCCCAGACCCCCCAGCCGGGGGGATAGGCCCCCTGAACCCCACAAAGGGGGTACCCCCCCTCTGCACTCCCCCGCGTGGAAGAGTGTACATACTTCTGAGGTGTAAATACTTCATGGGATATAAACACGACTGAAAGCAAGGACCTCTGAATCAGGAAGATAATCAGGCTCCACAACCAACATGTTCTTCATAATGAATGGGATTGGGGCTCCCGCGGACCATAAAGAAAATATGTATAAGAATGAAGTTCGTAGAAATAAGAAAGTGGGCAGCGGAAGGCAGCAAGACCTAGTAAGAAGAAGAAGGAAAATATCAGTCTTCGGTTAAACCTTTCTATTCAAAGAGGTGGAGTAACTAGATGAAGAGCTTGATAAAAAAAAAAGATGTGATTAATATGAACTTACTATGATGGTATCTCATGGTTTGTCACTTGCTCGCTGATGTCCCGTTATGGCTCTACTCGGTGGTTACAGAAACCATCTCAACCGTCATTTTCCCTTCATTGGTGAGCTTGTCGACAACCTTTTTGAACCACTCCTCGATGTAGCTCGTCATTGGCACCACATTGATTTCATGCCATATTTTTTATTTTGAAGAGTTCACCTTCCAAGTCCCTTAGATCAATAGAAACATTCTCCAATGCTTCTTCAATATCTTGGTTTTTAATCGAATAATCAACTAGCCAGTTTTCCACGTCATCTTCACCACATTCAAGAATGCCATATAAATTTTCAAATGACAACCCTTTAAATATATCAACTTGTTCATCAAATTCTTTCTTGGTTAAGAAAAACGAGTTGAGTATAAATTTTGGGTCTTGGACCTCATTGGTGCTGCCACCTAGATCTATGTTAGTTAGCTTCTTAAATAATTCATCTCTTCTAGTTATGGTCTGGTTGCATGCTTGAACAATACCATTTAGGTTTTTTACCTTTTCCTTCCAGCATGCATTTAGTTGTTTTATTCAGTTCGGATAAGGGAGATCGTCCTCTCTTCTTCTCAATTCTGTCATATTAGTAACTTTAACACCAAATGGTACAACCACATCGAGGTAGAAACCTTCCTCATTTTTCAAATCTGCTAGCAGATATTCTTGAAAAATGTGTACTCTCGTTCCAAAAGATACCATGCTCTTTGACATCTCCCAAGCCTCTGCTATTAATTCCATTCTTTTCTTGATATTCTTTTCCACATACCCTCGAGATGATGTGAGAAGGATTGCCTACCCTTTTAACATTGTTGTAGGTGTGGTAGACCCGATCATCTTTAAAGAACTAGCAAGCATTGGAAGGGGCATTAAATCTTCCTCCAATTCTTTGATTAAGTCCTTTAACATGACATTCTCCACTTCAAGGCCTCCAATAGAATTTTCTAGAGCATTTCCAGTTGCTCGGTGTATATGGGAAATTTGGGAAGGCCGCATGTTTCGTAGGTTAATATTTGAACGAGATTTCCCCTTCTTATTCTTTACATCTCTTTTTTCAATAATCAAATTTTTGGATTTGCTGTAAAAAATAGCGCTCTTAAATACACAAGACTCTTCTTGTTCGAAAGTATCGGTCCCAATTATTTCCATCTGAGGATTCTGGTGAGTAGTGTTCTCTAGCTGGTTGTCATCGGGGAGTTCCATATCCTTGAGGGAGAGGTTGTGGATATCACCTTCTCCTCGAGGTCCCCCCTCTTTTTGTATAATGTTTTTTCTTTTCTTCCTCAAGGGAAGTTTATGAGAACTTTCAATTTTTCTGTAAGGAGGTTTCTTATCTCCTCCTTCGCCTGAATAACTCTGGGTGACTTTCTTACTTGGGTAGGCTATTGGAGTGCTACTCTGAGATGTTGTATTCTTTGGCATGACAGTCGAGGATTGGGCACTTTTCTCACCCGGACCTTTTCCTCTCTTCTTCTATGACTCATTGGTGTTGAGTATTATCTCCAGGTCGTCAGTGTCACGAGCAGGAGTGCTTGAATCATTGTCTCCATCTTCATTCATAATAGTGTTAATGAAAGAATTGTTGAAACCAACAACCAATAGATGTTCTACAAAAATACCACTAGGGTTGAACCCTTTTACTTTTTTAGCATATTTTAAATTGAGGCTTTGGAAGTGGCACGTGAATTCATCAATCTTGTTCATATTTCTGAATATGAAATCCCCAGCCTTCCAAGGCAGAGGTATGAATTGTTTTTTTCTCTTTTCATGGAAAAAATGCAACGAGTAGGTGTATTGCCTTGCTATCTCAGCAACAAACATTTTGTCAGATATGTGGCACATAAGGAAAGAAGGATTTTCTTTGTATCCAAAAATCCTTATAATGTTATAAATTTCCATTTTTTCTAGTTTCCCCTTCCTATCCAAGAACTTACTCGCCTGGTCAGACATCCGTGGAGCGTTCTTTCAAAAAAATAATTATTTAAAAACTGAAACAAAATCATTAAAGACTTCATAAAAATGTTGGGAGTCCTTGTGCCTCCACAATGTTTGATACCAGAAGGTCACTGGGTTGAATTCAAAGTTTACCTTCTTGCACACAGATAATCTTAGGAACTAACATCAATGCGCTATCACAAAAACCAAATAAGATGACATAAATAATTTTTTCTCCTTCTTGTATTACGCCAATTGGGAAGAGATTTTGATGGAAATCAACTTACCCCAATTGAAGATGGTTTTTTCCTTGACTGTAAAATAAATAATGTAAAGAATCATCCGGGAGATGCTGGTCGTGGTTTCCTGTCCTGTTGTCCTCGTAAAAAGACATGCAATTTTCTGGAAGGGATTTTTAAATGAGCCAAGCTGCAATATTTTGATGTCCTTGGGGACAACCGTTGGGTTCACTAGGAATTCAGGTAAGAGGTCCAGTCCGTTGTCATGGTTTTTTAATAACTCCCTACAATCTTCACCTTTGAAGGTGAGCATTGGCTCAGGAATCCTTAACATCTTACAGAAAACCTAAGGTGACAGAGAGACAGAGGAATGGTCCCGCAACTGGATGATCCGTTGGTTTGGAATGTATCTCTCAGGGCACCAGGTGACCAACTCCTTACAATCAAAAACTTTTGGGACACACCCTGCGTGTGCAATTCCAGATGTACAGATTATTTCCTTCTAGGCGTAAGGGGAGGAATAATAGGAATATGCCCTGAACCACTGAAAACTCTGATCCTCGCGCCCAAAAATATTCAGTGTATCTCCACAAAAATGTTGTCGAGTTGTTGCCATAAGTCGACGAGAACGTTCCCTTGCTCCAAATTATGTTAGGAATGAACATTGGAGGGAGATGATATAATCCTCCATAAATCCCGTTTTAATGCGCTTTAATAGGAGATCTCCTCGATCATTTTGCTTATTAATGACCATCCTTTCAAACATGTATGGTAAGTTATTAGCATTAAAATCATAGTAAATGTGCATTGGGAAGGGCGCGAGGGTGGAGGGGATGGATGGGGGCAATATGTGACTTGATATTTTTTTGAACCCGGGAACTCATGAACCCGAGAGCCCGTGATGGTATGAGGGGAGAAATTGGCTAAGTGTGGGATGGCATGGTGATCATATGGATTCATGTAGGAAGAATGACACTTAGGCAATTCGGGGAGTCCGGGGATAGAAATGTAGATCGCAAAACTCTTTGGTGCAATGTGTCTATCACAGAACACGAGAACATGAAAACTCAATCCCGTCAACCCGGGAACCCGCAATCATAGAATCGGCTAAGTATAGAACAACATGACGATCAATCGAACTCCTGATGTGAAGTTGTAGATGGAGATGAGAAGTTGTATGTCTGCCAACCCGAGGACCTGTGGTGTAAATGATACTAAGTGCTAGAACTAGAAAGGGATAGTAAGAGGGAAGGAAGAAAAAGGAAAAAATGGGTAAGTGTAGAAGGGGGAAAATAAAGGGAGAAAAGAATTCGAGAGAATCGAAAAGGAGAGGGAACTTTTCGGAAGTGGGAAATGACCTCAAAAACATAATCCAACTATGGGATGATGACCCCCTGTGGGTTGTCAAGAATCCAGAATTTCTTGTGACCAAGTGCTTCCGTGCATTTGGTTATGGAGTCAGATTAAGAATATACAAACTAGAAATAAAATTATGTACAATGAGAATGAAAAGTCTTAGGAGAAGAAACCTTTCAGATGTTTTCCGTTGACAAGAAACATTAATTTTTTTCCTTTCATGTCTTGAAGCATATATGAGTTGAAGCCTAATATCTTTTTGACGACATAGGGTCCAATCCAGAGTGCTTTGAACTTCGTGTGCATGGATGAATTTTCCTTGGATTTGTTCCAAAGCAATAACATCTCTCCCTTCTGAAAGTTATTCATATTTTTTCTTTGATCAAAATATTTTTTGATGATCTGATGCCTCTGAGAAGTCCAGTTCAAGGATTTTCTTCATTCCTCTTCCAGCTTTAGCAATTTATTGATCCTTTTCTGAGTAGGCGAAGTGTCTTCTGTATCTTCAGTATTAACCACGGAGATCAATGCGTTAATCTCTAGGTTAATTGGCATTTTTTCCTCTTTCCCATAGACCAATAGATACAGAGTCATCCTAGTACTATCTTTCGGGGTTGTCCTGCTTGCCCATAATGCTTCTTCCAGCTTCAGGTGCCAATTTCTCTGGTTTCCATCAACAATTTTCTTCAATATCTGCATAAGTGTTTTGTTTGTGGATTCGACAAGGTCATTTCCTTGTGGATAATAATTTGAAGACTGGCCCATAATGATCCCATATTTTCCACAAAACTTTGTGACCCAATGAAGATCGAACCGTTGTCTATGATAAATTTATCAGGGACATTAAACCTCAACGAAATGTTGTCTTTGAGGAATCCAATCAATTCTTCAGTGTCGGCCTTATTCAGCGCCACCGCTTTTGGACATTTTGTGAAATAAATGGTAGTTGTTAGAATGTACATGTTCCCTTTGCTAGATTTCAGATTAATGGGCCCAACAACATCAAGTCCCCATTGGGAAAATGGTTGTTCCACCACAATCGACTGTAGAGGCATCACAACTTTCTTCATTCTTCCTGAGAACTGTTGGCATGAAAAACATCTCCTTATTGCGGCATACAAGTCCCTGAAGATTGAAGGCTAGTAGAATCTCGCTCTGATTATTTTGTGAGCATTTGCAGTGGGTGCAAAGTTTCCACCGCATATTCCCTTGTGGAATTCTTTTATCAGTGTTGGAGCTTCATTCTCATCGACGCATCTCAGCAGTATACCATCAAAATTTCTTTTGAAAAGTATATCAACAATCAATAGATTTTGGTTCTCCTTCATCTTGAGTGTCCTTCGCTCCTTGGAACTCATTGTAACAGGGAATTTCTCAAATATTAAATAGAATAATATATCTCTGTACCATTTTGAATCAGCTAATGGTTCCCTAAATGAGATTGAAATCATCCCATCAACTGAGTCCCCCTTCTCCATAAGATTTCATAATCCTTGTCCTTTTATTGCCTTCAAAAGTTTGATCTCGATATCATACTCTTGAATTTTCGCTAACCAGTTGGATCATTTTCCTTCCCTTAATTGTTGATTTAGGAGCATCTTGATGGGGGACGTAGGCAATAACATGAGAGTTTAGTATTTAAGTCCGAAAGTATGCCACAAATTTTATGAGAGCCAAAGCCTGTTTCTCGAGTTTTGGATACTTCAACTCATATTCCTGTAGAGTTTTTCTCATAGAACTTATGGGGATCTCTTCTCCGTTGCTATTTTTCTGAGTGAGGACAGACGCGACAATTGCCTCTATAGCAAATGAATAGATAATAAAATCCCTTTGAAAATCTGGACTAATGAGGACGGGAGTGATGGTGATGGCCCCCTTAATATTGTTAAATGATTCTTGAGTATATGTTGTCCACTCGAACCTGTTCTCTTTTTTCAGCAACAAGTTGATGGGTTTTACGATGCTTGCTTAATCAGGAACAAATCTTCAAACAAAATTAATTTTCCTGAAGAATGAATACACTCCCTTCTTGGATGTCGGGGGGTTGAGTTCATTAATCGCTTTAACTCTTTCAGGGTCAATGTAAATCCCTTCCTTGCATACATTGTGGCCCAACAAATTTCCTTGAGTTACAACAAACAAGCATTTATTTGGGTTGAGAGAGACGTTGTATGATCTAGATCTTTCCAATACTTTTTTTAAATGATGGATGTGATCCTTCCTTTTGTTTGAATGCACTGTCAAGTCATCTTGGTAGTATGCCATGAAGTTTCCTATCAGTCCGTTGAATGCATAATCCATGGCTCTTTGGAATGTAGCTCCAATATTCTTCAAACCGAAGGGCATTCTAGCGTATGTATATGTTTCCCATGGTGTGACAAATGTTGTTTTTTCTCTATCTTCCTCAACCACTAGAACTTGATTATATCCAGAGAAACCGTCCAACATAGACATGTATGCCGATCTCGTGACTTGTTGTAGAAAAAACTCCATGTTGGGCAATGGAAGATTATATTTTATGCTCGCTTTGTTAATATCTCTAAATTCGACGCACATTCGGATTTCCCGGGTATTCTTCCTAATAATAACTGGATTTGAAATCCAGTCTGAATGTCTGATGGGATATATTATCCCTACTTTCTTCAACTTTTCCAACTCAATTTTTACCAGAGGCTTCATCTTGGGATTCATCATTCTTATTTTTTGTTTCACCGATTTGGCTTCTTCCCTCAAAGGAATGATATGCTGGAATATCGTTTTGTCATAAGCCTTTAAGTTGTCATAGGTCCAAGAAAACACATCAATGTATTCCTTGAATAAGGCAACATATTGATCAACTTATTCGAGGGTGCAATCGACTCCCAAATTGACATATTTCAAGGACTGGTTCGTTCCAATATTGACTTTTCTTGTCTCTTGCACCTTTCGAACTGAAACTTCTTCAAAAATATTCTTGGCATGATCGTCTTTTGTGAACAAAGATTTAGCTTGTTTGCAGTCTTTGGGGACGACAATCACTTTATCATCTTCTTCTTCATCATCGTTTAACAAAAAATTCTCCATTTGTTCATCATTGTCAAACACTTGCAAATATGATCAATATTGTCGAGCACAAATGGCCTAAAGGCTCTTTCCACCTGGAAAGATGTTTTTCTTAGGATATTGTCTGGATTTGATAATGAAGCCGCCAAAGCTAGTGAATCGGCCTTATGGTTCTTATCCCTTGGAATGAAAGCAATATTGAAAGAGTTGAAAGATTCCATTAGTTCATTAACTCTTTTGAAATATAGTTTAAGTATTTCCTTTTTGATTTTGTATTTTTGGGTAACCTGGTTGATGACCAACTCTGAATCTCTAGTCACAGTGAGATGTTTTATTTTCATTCCTTGTGCGAGGATCATCCCTTGGATTAGAGATTTGTATTCTGCCTCATCATTCGTGCATGGAAAATCCAGTCTTACAGCATGGGGATGTGTCATCTTATCTGGGCTTATGAGAACAATCCCAACTTCCTTCCCCGATTCAGAGCATGCTCCATAGAATGAAATTCTCCAGTAGCATTCAAATAAACACTTTGGGACCTCCAAGTCTTGAACTCATTCTAGTTTTTTGTTTTGCTCCATGTCCAAGATAGCATAGTTTCTGATCCTGGTGTCTACGTAGTCTTCCATTAATTCATTATCCTTCTTCTTGAAGGAGAAAGGTTTTCTGGGCTCTCGGGGTACTTTAATCATTACTCCCTCCTTGCTTGGTAGCATCATACAAATACCGTCGTTCATTATATATCCATCGATCATGGAGCTCCAATATATTTCCAGCACAACCCCGTATGTTGGAGTTAGGTCTACCACAATAATATTAAAAACTGTGATGATATGGGGAGATGCTGTAATCCATGCATAAAAATCCTTGATTTCTTCGTATGCCGGAATTTTTCTCGAATTGATGGCATATATGCTCTCGCTAGTTTCGTAATATTTAGTGCATCTCATGCCCAATGCTTCCATGACCACGAGTGGAATTATATTATTTGTCACGCTAGTATCAACTAAACAGTTATGTAATGCAACATCATGGTTTTCAATTGAGATGTAGAAGGGTGGAATTTTACCTCTCAGCTTAGTAGTCAACGAGCTTTGGTTCTGTTTTGAATTGGTAACAACAACTTCTATTCTTTCTGATGGATCATCCACCAACTTCAATATATTTTGCCTTTGTTGAGGAATATTCACCACTTCTACAAAATGCAAGGTTATCCTCAACTTACTTAAGTCCTCCATGACATTATATGTCATTTGAGTTGAGCTTGTTGTTATGAGTTGCCTTGTGGTTCCAACTGTCACATTCTCATTCGACACTTTTCATTGGCTTTTTCCTTTTCCTTTTCTTTTTGTTTTTCTTTGTCGAAGTCACCTTTCTTCTTTGGTCTATTGACAAATCCTCTTGTCTAGGCGACATTTTCTTGTGATTTACTATCATTGTAGCCCTCTCCATATATGTACATGGATGCCTTGCATCCGTCCATCTGCATTGTCTCAGAGAATTCATCAGGTAAGTAATAACCTTCCTTCTCAGTTAATTTCTCATCACATACATCATCCAAAACATCTGCATTTGGAGTGGGTTGTCTGGGAACCCTTGGTCTCGGTGGATCTTTAGTATTCTCGAATTTGACTCTGTTTTCGGGATGAGGGTTCCTCCTTTGTTCGAGAATTGGAATTCTTGGGTTTGGTATGTAATTATCTCCCCTTCTCAGCCTAGTTATTTTATTCTGCATCTATTTGATGGTTCTATTCATCTGCACAATCTCAATTCTTTGCTTTGTTTCCTATGTTGTCGCAGGGTCAACTTTTATGTCAGGTATGGTTCCTTAAAAAAAACCTCCTCCCACCATTTGATTTTGATTTGCTCGAGGTTTAAACTCTTTGTTTCTTCTCAAGCTGCAAGATCCTTGATTATCAATATTCAATCCTCCCATCTGTCTTTGTACTCTTCCCAATATAATGTGGGGCTCGACGCCCATTTCTGATCTAGATTTATGTAGGAACACAATGAAATACAGAAATACACATAAACACAGAGATGCAGCGGAAATAAGACTTCATTTCATTAATAACAAATGACTGAAATATGCTTACAGACAGAATGGAAATAAACTAGCTAGGGCACTGGTAGCTTATCTCTGAGAAGAGATGTGGTGGCTACTGGCCTCTGAACTGTGTTACAATGAGGCTCCAAGGCCTATTATTATTGAGAAACAATGGAAAACCCTAAAAATCCAAATACCTGACCCTAGGAGATGAAACACCAAGACTATGGGCCTTGTTTGGGTAAGTTGGTACATCAACTTGTCGGGGACGTAACTTTGGCATACGATCTTTGTTTGACGCGTTCCATACCTTGTTAGAAATATCTATCCGAGGACTACAACTTTTCGGTGAGAAACATTGCTCCATGATCCATGTTACTCCCTGTTTTCCAAAAAAACGTCATTTAAGGCCTCAAAACGGCTCCGGAAGTTCAGGACCCGAAAAACTACTAAAAATAGTAAACTGTGCGGAAACTGAAAAACTAAAAGAAGTAATGTTGGGAGTCCAAGTGGAATAGATGGGTGGCCACCAATATCCACCTGGATCATTCCTTCCCCCTTAGGAAGCAATGGTCCCCATTGTGTTGAGTTCCTCCATGAGATGAGGAAACTTCTGCTAAACTTGGTCCCTGGTGAGCCACTTGCCTTGGTGAAGGAGTTGGCTTGCATTGACAACTTGATATAGCGGTATCCTTTGTTTTTGGGTGTGCTTGATCTGTGTATCCATGATCTGATCAGTTCTGGCTTGTTCCATGCAGTCTGGATTTAACTCTGTTGGTGTGAGTTGTTCTACCATGTTGGATGTGTCTAGTAGAGTTGAAAAGTAGGGCCGAAGGCGGTCCACATTGAACACTGGGTGCAGACCAAGGAATGGTGGAATGTTAAGCTCAAAGGCATTTTCCCCTACAGCCTTGGTGAGGGTGTATGGCCCATATCGGAGCGAACGAAGCTTGTGGTGGCGCCTAGCGAGGCGCTCCTTTTGCAAATGCAGACACACTTTGTCGCCCACCTGGAAGTTGTGTGGCACCTGATGTTGATCATGTCGTTGCTTGTACTTAGCATTGGCTCTGTCCAGGATGCCATGAACCTGTTGGCAGATGTGTTGAATGTGCTCAATGAAGTTGTTTGCCTTATCATCCTCAGACTGGACATGAGTTGAATCTTCCTGAGTAGCCACAAATGGCATGGCTATGTCAATGGGACATAGTGGCTGGAATCCCAAGCCCACTTGAAAGGGGTTGTGGCTGGTTGAGCTATGGAGAGCTTGGTTGTAGCTGTGTTGTACATAGGGGAGGCTCTCATCCCATGTGCGTGGATGCTTTGAATTGTACATCTGCAGAATGTGTACGATCATCCTGTTGACGACCTATGTCTGGTCATTAGTTTGCGGATGGAAAGCTGTGGACTTGGTGAGCTTGGTGTCCAACATCGACCAGAGGCTGGACCAAAATGTACTGAGGAATCTACTGTCCCGATATAAGATGATAGACTGTGGGATCCCAAAGTGTACCCACACTCGTTCAAAGAAGAGTTTAGCAGTGGCTTTTGCTGTGATATTCTTATTGCAGGCCATCATAATGAACATCTTAGAGAATCGGTCGACGACCAAAAAAACACAGACATTTCCAAGCTTAGTAGAAGGAAGGCCCGACATGTAATCCATAAATATGGATTCCCAAGGTTGACTAGGGGTAGGAAGCGGAGTATAGAGGCCTTGCTTCTTGATGGTCAGTTTGGCAATGGCACAAGCAGTGCAGGACTTGATGTACTTCCCGACATCTTGTCGAAGGTTTGGCCAATAGAAATACTTTTGCAGTATTGCCACAGTTTTCTCAACCCCGAAATGCCCAATGATATGACTGTAGTGCGCCTCCCAAATCATCTTGGCACGCTCGCTTGAAGGAACACAAAGGTGTCCCAGGTGACAAAGCAGGGCATCCTAGAGGTGAAAATTGGGAACTTGCTTACCCTCCAAGAGTGTATTGTATGTGTGGCCGAATTCTGGATCACTTGTGTAGAGAAGCGGCCAATTGGAAGTCTCGTGCCCACAAGAGTTGATCACAGTGGTTAGCGCCACGATGGGTGGTCGACTGAGGCAGTCTGCAACATTATTGGTGCTGCCTTTTTTGTACTTAATGTTCAAATGAAACTGTTGTAGGTATGTGCACCACTTATGATGGCGATCGTTTTGCAACTTCCCTTGTGTATATGAACTGCAGGGGTCGGTGGTCTGTGTGGATGACGATTTCCTTTCCCAAAATGTAATGCTTCCATTGTCGACAAGCCTGCACAATGGAATATATTTCTTTGTCATAAGTGGGATACTTTTGGACTGTGTCAGAAAGTGTCTCACTGTGATATGCCACTGGATGCCCATGTTGAGTAAGGACTGCCCCAATAGCATAGTCAGAGGCATCTGTCTCGATCTCAAATGGTTGTTGCAAGTCTGGTAATTGAGCACTGGTGCATACCAGAGGTGATGCTTCAACTCCATGAACGCCTTTTGTTGAGATTCATACCAAAAGAATTTTGCTTTAGCTCCTCCCTTGGTGACTTGACTCAAGGGCCAAGTGATATGAGAGAATACCAACACAAACCTGAGGTAGAAATTGTCAAGACCTAAAAAGTTGTGGAGCTCTGTTAGGGTGGTTGGGGCTGGCCAATCCCGAATGACTTGGATCTTTGCTGGATCCACATGCACCCCCCGCTCATCAATAATGTATCCCAGATACTAAACCTGGGTTATGCCAAAAGTGCATTTCTCCAAATTGGCA
>ML848963.1:13532-25212 GCA_009831015.1 Picea engelmannii
AGACATCCAAAAACCTAACCCTAGGAGATGAAGCGCCAAAAGTCATGTGGGCCCCGTTTGGGTAAGTTAGTACATCAACTTCCCAGGGTCGTAACTTTTGCATACGATCTCCGTTTTAGGCGTGTGATAGCTCGTTGGAAAGGCATCGTCGAGGAGATTCATTTTGGGGCTCAATCATGCCTTTGGTTATCATTGAGAACCTCGATCTCAAAAAACCTTCATTTAGGCCCTCAAAATGGCCCCGGAAGTTAAAACCTGTTAAAAATAGTAAATTGCCAAAATGGCCAGAAAACTGTTTTGAGCCATTTGGAAAAGGTGGGTGGCCATCGATATCCACCTGGATCACAACAGTGGAATTGGGCTCCACATCAATAATCTGCTTCCCTCTGTCATTCCCCTTGTCAGGTTCTGATTTAGAGTCAGAGCATGCATCCGATTCAGAAGCCCTCAACTCGGCTACCAGTGACTGCTTGGCCCCACACTCACTTGTCTTGTGAGTGGAACTCTTATGGAACTCACACCACTTCCCCGTGTCCTTTTTTGGCTTCATGGTGTTGTTCTTTGCTTGTGGCTTTAGCGAGTTGTCCTGGGCTGCCTTGCCTTTGCTTGGTCCTTTGTTCTGCGGTTTGGGGGTAACTTTCCCTTGCTTATGATTTGCAAACCCAAAGTTTTGCTTCTTTTGTTTGAACTTTTGCTCAATCTTGGTAGCATATCGGTATGCCACACCAAGCGAGGAGATGTCGAGGAAATCCATTTCCTCCTGAATGTATCTGTGCAGACAACTGCGGTACTTTAACACCAAATGTTTCTCTGAATATTTGATACCCAACTTTGTGCATAGGGTATGAAACAGATTCGTCATCTCATGCACATCTTGGTCCCTCTGTTGTCGCAGCATAGTCCATTGTATGTATTTGTCCTCATAGCTCCCCATGGGATAATATTGTTCCTTGATGGAGTCTCGAAAAGAATTCCAAGTGGGTGCACTCGAGAACAGAGAGGGTTCTCCCTCGCCCTCTTGCTCCGAGTAGGTTTCCCACCAGTGCTTGACATGGGGGGCGGCTTTAAGGAGTGTGAAAATAATCTTTTCTCGGTCGGAAAAGTCATGAACTGAGAAATATCCTTCTAACAGATTCAACCATATATTTGCGACATCTGCATCTATTTGGCCCTCAAATATGGGAATGTCAAAGTTTACTTGTACCTTAAAAGGAGTGGCTCCTTCAGAGTGGTTGTTGGATGTCGATGCGCTGCCAATGGGAATCCGTTGAAGAATCTGGGTAAAGTTGTCCATCATCACGTTCCTTTGTTTCTCGAGGGCCTCCTTGAGCAACATTTTGACAGGATCTTCTGCTCCCTCATCTTTTTTTCCCCCCATGGGTGGTCGTCAGGGTTTGCGAGGCTGATCTTGCAAAGGTTCAACCAGATTGAGCCCCAACTCCTTATACCCCGACCTCGTTGGGGACATACAAAGAAGGATCGAGAATGAGCAGACCGCTCTGATACCAGATCCAGATTTATGTAGGAACACAATGAAATACATAAATACACATAAACACAAAGATGCAGCAGAAATAAGACTTCATTTCATTAATAACAAATGACTGAAATATGCTTACAGAGAGAATGGAAATAAACTAGCTAGGGCATTGGTAGCTTATCTCTGAGAAGAGATGTGGCGGATACTAGCCTCTGAACTGTGTTACAATGAGGTTCCAAGGCCTATTATTATTGAGAAACAATGGAAAACCCTAAACATCCAAATGCCTAACCCTAGAAGATGAAACACAAAGACTATGGGCTCCGTTTGGGTAAGTTGGTACATCAACTTCCCAGGGACGTAACTTTGGCATACGATCTTCGTTTGATGCATTCCATGCCTTGTTAGAAAGATCTATCCGAGGAATACAACTTTTGGGTGAGCAACATCAATCTACAATCCATGTTTCTCCCTGTTTTCCCAAAAAAACATCGTTTAAGGCCTCAAAACAGCTCCGGAAGTTCAGGACCCAAAAAAATGCTAAAAATAGTAAACTGTGTGGAAACTGAAAAACTGAAGAAGTAATGGTAGGGGTCCAAGTGGAATAGGTGGGTGGCCACCAATATCCACCTGGATCAATTTCAAACATAATTTCTTCCATCTCAATAGCCTTAATCATTGCTTCCTCCAGGGTATCCATCTGGGATGTTCTGATGGCATATTTCACATTCGAGGGCATTGCATTCTTATAGCAACCAAGAATGACCAGGTAATTTGGTCTTTTGTTTTTTGGGATTCTACTCAAAGTACTATTGAACCTAAGATTAAAATCTCATATCCTTTCGCTCTTCCTTAACCCAATCTAGGTGAAGTCTGTGAGGAGGGTATGGTAGGCAATTAGGGAGGAAAACATATTTAGGAACATAACTTTGAGGTCATTAAATGAGGAAATGGATCTACTCGGCAATGTTTTATACCATTCATAAGCTCTTTCCGATAAAGTTTGAAAAAAACACCTCACCATGATGTCATCATGTTCAACTCGGTGGAAGTCACAAATGTCAAGAAATAAATGCAAATGCCTCTTTGCATCGATTGACCCATCTCCAAAAAATTCCTTCAAAGTTCCCTTAGGGAGAGCTGGGAGTTTGTGTTGTTCACCCATGAGATTAAGAGGGGGATCTTTCACCCTCCTTCTATTTCCAAACCCTGGGATTCCTTGGTTTCTTGCAGCATCTAATTCGCCTCCTTGTCTCTCCTCATGATGTTCGATTTGGGGTTGTTCATCTCTTGCTACCATTTTTGAGGAGTTTTCAGAATTAGACTTTTCACTTCTAGGGACAGAGAGTTGTTTACTTTTGCTTCGGGTGATGGGTCCCTTGTACTTGTCCAACCTCAATCTTGACCTTGCTCTTGTGTTTCTCTAGCCAATCTTTGATTTCTTCGATCTTGTCATTCTTCTCTCCTTTGTCTTTGAAGAATTTCTCTTTCTTTTTATTGGACTAAGATCTGTCAGGACCCTTCTAACTCTTCTCGAGTCTGGGCTGTTGCTATTACCAAATTATACAATTGGTGCAAAATGCTTTGTTGATTATTCAGTGAAATTTTTAAATGGGGTTGGTTACCCTGGGGTAAACTCATATATTTCTTTCCAAACGTTGGGCCAGGTTCTGAATTTTCAATTAATGTCCCTAGTTGAGTCGCCAAAAATGTTGACGCTTGAATCCGTTAGGACCGAAACGACAACCGCACGAGGATGCAAATCCTCCTGCATTTTTATAGAGGTGGTACTCCTCTACCCAAGATTTGTAAAATGTGGGACTGTTAAAGAAATTTGTCAAAGGAAAGTAAAATAGATATAACAGAAAACATAAAATATTTTTATTTTCTTTTAAAAGAGAGTTCCTGAGAATGAACCAGGAAACACACACACACATTCATACATTTAAAGCAAATAAACATAATTCCTCACATCCATCATAGTAGGGATAAAGATTTATGATCACATAAAAACTAAAAGAAAATTATCCGCATGCATAAGAGAACTTTGACAGAGTAATACATGATGGACTGTTGCTATTACCATATTATACAATTGGTGTAGAATGCTTTGTTGATTATTGAGTGTAATTTTTAAATGGGGTTGGTTACCCTGGGGTAAAGTCATATATTTGTTTCCAAACATTGGGCCAGGTTCCGAATTTTCAGTCCATGTCCCTAGTTGAGTTGCTAAAAAATGTTGACACTTGAATCCGCCAGGATCGAAATGACAACCTCACGAGGATGAAAATCCTCCTGCGTTTTTATAGAGGTGGTACTCCTCTGTCCAAGATTTGTAAAATGTGGGACTGTTAAAGAAGTCTGTCAAAGGAAAGTAAAATAGATATAACAGAAAACATAAAATATTTTTATTTTCTTTTAAAAGAGAGTTCCTGAGAATGGACCAAAAAACACACGCACACACACATTCATACATTTAAAGCAAATAAACAGAATTCCTCACATCCATCATAGTAGGGCTAAAGATTTATGATCACATAAAAACTAAAAGAAAATTATCCGCATGCATAAGAGAAATTTTACAGAGTAATACATGGGAAGCTTAAATAGAGATAACGATAGATCAATCTCAAATACTTTATATTCAGAAAAAATTGGGTTACAAAGTATAGTCAAGATTGTTCCAAAAATAACTCTCTTGGAATTTCTAAAAAATATATAGTTCAATACATATTCTCTGAAATTAAAATATATTTGTCATAATGACTGGGATTGGGGCTCCCGCGGAACATAAATCAAATATGTATAAGAATGAAGTTCGTAGAAAGAAGAAAGTGGGCGGTGGAAGGCAGCAAGACCTAGTAAGAAGAAAAATAAAGTCTTCAGTTAAACCTTTCTATTTAAAGAGGTGGAGTAATTGGATGAAGAGCTTGATAAAGAAAAAAAGATGTGATCAGTATGAACTTACTATGATGGTATCTCATGGTTTGTCACTTGCTCGCTGATATCATTTTATGGCTCTCCTCGATAGTTACAAGAACCGTCTCAATCGTTATTTCCCTTCAGTGGTGAGCTTTTCGACAACCTTTTTGAACCACTCCTCGATGTAGCTCGTCATTGGCGCCACATTGATTTCATGCCGGATTTTTATATTGAAGAGTTCACCTTCCAAGTCCCTTAGATCAATAGAAATGTTCTTCAATGCTTTTTCAATATCTTGGTTTTTAATCGAATAATCAACTAACTAGTTTTCCACATCATCTTCACCATATTCAAGAATGCCATAGAATTTTTCAAATGAAAACCCTTTAAAGATCTCAACTTGTTCATCAAATGCTTGCTTGGTTGAGAACAACGAGTTGAGTATCAATTTTGGGTCTTGGACCTCATTGGTGTTGTCAGCTAGATCTATCTCAGTTAACTTCTTGAATAATTCCTTTCTTCTAGTTATGGCCTGGCTGCATGCTTGAACAATACCATTCAGGTTTTTTACCTTTTCCTTCTAGCATGCGTTCAGTTGTTTTATTCGGTTCGGAGAAGGGAGATCCTCCTCTCTTCTTCTCAATTTTGTCATATTAGTAACTTTAACACCAAATGGTACAACCGCATCGAGGTAGAAACCTTCCTCATTTTTCAAATCTGCGTGCAGATATTCCTGAAAAGCGTGTGCTCTTGTTCCAAAACAGACCATGCTCTTTGACATCTCCCGGGCCTCTGTTATTAATTCCATTCTTTTCTTGATATTATTTTCCACATAGCCTCGAGCTTATGTGAGAAGGCTTGGCGATCCTTTTAACTTTTCCGCAGGTGTGGTAGACCCGATCATCGCTAAAGGACTAACAAGCATTGGAAGGGGCATTAAAGGTTCCTCCAATTCTTTGATTAACTCCTTTAACCTGACATTCTCCACTTCAAGGCCTCGAATAGAATTGTCTAGAGCATCTCCAATTGCTCGGTGTATCTGGGAAATTTGGGAAGGCCGCATGTTCCGTAGGTTAATCTCTGAACGAGATTTCCCCTTCTTATTCTTTACATCTCTTTTCTCAATAACCAAATTTTTGGATTCATTGTAAAAAAAAATGCTCTGAAATGCAAAAGACTCTTCTTCATCGAAGTTCTCGGTCCCAATTATTTCCATCTGAGGGTTCTGGTGAACAGTGTTCTCTAGCTGGTCATCGTTGGGGACACTTTCTCGATGTCAATTTCGAGTTCCATATCCTCGAGGGAGAGGTCGTGGATATCACCTTCTCCTCAAGGTCCCTCCTCTTCATGCACAATGTTTTTTCTTTTCTTCCTCAAGGGAAGTTTATGAGAACTTTCAATTTTTCTGGAAGGAGGGTTCTTATCTCTTCCTCTGCCCGAGGAACTGTGGGTGACTTTCTTATTTGGGTAGGCCATTGGAACACTGCTCCAAGATGTTGTATTCTTTGGTGTAACATTCGGGGATTGGCCACTTTTCTCACCCTGACCTTTTCCTCTCTGCTTGTACGACTCATTGGTGTTGAGTATTATCTCCAATTCGCCAGTGTCACGAGCAGGAGTGCTTGAGGCATTGTCTCTGTCTTCATTCAGAATAATGTTAATGAAAGAATTGTTGAAACCAACATCCAATAGATGTTCTACAAAAATACCACTAGGGTCGAATGCTTTTACTTTTTCAACATATTTTAAATTGAGGTTGTGGAAGTGGCCCGAGAATTCATCAATCTTGTTCATATTTCTGAATATGAAATCCTCGACTTTCCAAGGAAGAGGTATGAATTGTTTTTTTCTCTTTTCATGGAAAAAATGCAACCGACAGGTGTACTGCCTTGCTATCTCAAGAACAAACATTTTGTCAGATATGTGGCACGGAAGGAAAGAAGGATTTTCTTTAGATCCAAAAATCCTTATAATGTTATAATTTTCCATTTGTTCTAGTGTCCCCTTCCTATCCAGGAACTTACTCACCTGGTCAGACATCTGGGGAGCGTTCTTTCCAAACAACAATTCTTTAAAAACTGATACAAAATCATTAAAGACTTCATAAAAATGTTGAGAGGCCTTGTGCCTCCACAATGTTTGATACCAAAAGGTCATTGGGTCGAATTCACAGTTTACCTTCTTGCACACAGATAATCTCGGGAACTGACAACAATGTGCTATCGTGAAAACCAAATAAGATGACATAAAGAATTTTTTCTCCTTCTCGTATTGCGCCAATTGGGAAGAGATTTCAATGGAAATCAACTTAACCCAATCGAAGATGGCCTGTTCCTTGACCATAAAATAAATAATGTAAAGAATCATCTGGGAGATGCTCGTCGTGGTTTCCTGTCCTATTATCCTCATAAAAAGCCATGCAATTTCCCGGAAGAGATTTTTAAATGAGCCAACCTGCAATCTTGTGATGTCCTTAGGGACGGTCGTTGGGTTCTCTAGGAATTCAGGTAAGAGGTCCAGTCCATTGTCATGATTTTTTAAGAATTCCTTACAATCTTCACCTTTGAAGGTGAGCGTTGGCTCGAGAAGCCTCATCATCTTACAGAAAACCTAAGGTGACAGAGAGAGGGGAATTGTCTCGCAACTGGATGATCTATTGGCTTGGAATGTATCTCTTAGCATACTAGGTGACCAACTCCTTACAATCAAAATATTCTGGGACACACCCTGCGCATGCAATTCTAGACGTCCAAATTATTTCCTTTTGGGCAGAAGGAGATGAATAATAGGAATATGCCCTGGACCACTGAAAACTCTGATCCTCACACTCAAAAATATTCAGTGTATCTCTACAAAATTGTTGTCAAGTTGCTACCATAAGTCGATGAGAACGTTCCCTTGCTCCAAATTATGTTAGGAATGAATGTTGGAGGGAGATGATATAATCCTCCATAAATCTTGTTTTAATGCACTTTAATAGGATATTTCCTTGAGCCTTTCACTTATTAATGACCATCCTTTCAAACCTATATGGTAAGTTATTAGCATTAAAATCATAGTAAATGTGCATTGGGAAGGGCGTGAGGGTGGCGGGGACGGATGGGGGCAATATGTGACTTGAGATTTTTGTGAACCCGCGAACCCACGATGGTATGAGGCACGAAATTGGCTAAGTGTGGGATGATGCGGGTCGGATGGATTCATGTAGGCATAATGACACTTAGGCAGTTCGGGGACTCCAGGGATTGAAATGTAGATCACGAAACTCTTTGGTGCAATGTGTCTATCAACGAACATGGGAACATGAAAACTCAATCTTGTCAACCCGGGAACCCGTGATTGTAGAATCAGCTAAGTATAGAACAACACGACGGTCGGTCAGACTCGTGATGTGAAGTTGTAGATGGAGGTGAGAAATTATAAGTCCGCCAACCCGGGAACCCGCGGTCTAAAATGTGACTAAGTGTTAGAACTAGAAAGGGATAGTAAGATGGAAGAAAGAAAAAAGGAAAAATGGGTAAGTGTAGAAGGGGGAAAAGAAAGGGAGAAAAGAATCCGGGAGAATCGAAAAGGGGAGGGAATTTTTCGAAAGTGGGAAATGACCTAAACAAGCCTCTAGAAGTCCACATGGGAGTGCCATGTGTGACAAACTTTCTCCAAATCGTACTCCTCTATGAATTGAGTTGAGTTGATCTGTGAGGACACGTATTCAAGAAGGGATAAGTTGGACACTTATTAGAGAAGGGATAAGTGCATTTGGGCTTATAGCCCAACGTCCCATGTGGAGAGCACATGAGGACATGTCAAGGGAGTTGACCCTTGACGTCACACACTATGGGGAGTTGACCCTAAGTGCTCCTAGAGGGAGTAGCCTCTAGAAGTCCACATGGGAGTGCCATGTATGACAAACCTTTTGCTACTATGGTGGTTGTGTACCACTGGCGGAGATTGTGTCTCTGGACAATAGTTGTGTACCACTATGGAAAAATACCTCCCTAGCTAAGAGGGAGTGTTGATGTTTCAGCATCAGGCATAACTTCTCCTAGATTGGGTTGCAGACCAAGGGAGATATGATACATTTATCATAAAGGTGCACTTGTGGGAAATGGGCCCAGACATAGTCCTTCCTTGATCATGACAAGGAATAATATGGATTCAAGGTTCTTGAAGTGTTTTTTTCCACGTGTCAGTTAGCATCAAGCTGACATTCACTCACAGGTGTGTACTTGTGGTGAAAGATCTTGGTGTGGTCTTTGTCCTAGTCATGGTGATTTGACAAGGAATGATAAAGACTCAAGGTGTTATATGCTATTACATGCGGACCTAGAGTGAGCCTGATCTCAAAGAGAGTCAATTGGCTCAAAAGGGAGAGCCGCACAAGGAGTTTCTCCTCAGTTCAGGTGGGAGAGAGACGTCTCCCAAGACTGACGGACAATTGTCTTGAGTCTAGGGTGAAGTTTGTATACTTCATAGACAAGCTTGGCATGATGCAAGATGCAAGTTCCAATTCTAGTTGAATACTAGTGGGCTTGTTTGGCTATCAATTCCCTAGAGTGGGAGCCCTCTTCACATAGCTCCCTACAAGTTCTAGGGCCCCTCCCAGTGAGAAATCCTCTACTGATGGATCCTAATGTTCAGACATGATCACAAAGTAGACATGTCTACTATTGTAATGTATTTTGATAATTTCATGAGCATGGGAATGCCCACCTCATTTGTATAAGAGATCATTAGCATAGGTATGTTTGGTTGTTTTCCAGGTGGGCTTGATCACTTTTCCATGGGTAGTCCTTTCTTCTTGGTCAAAGCTCTCTCTCTCTTTAGTAGTCTTTACAAATTACAAGCATGTGGAGCAAACAAATATGCATTTTGACTATATAAAATGTCTTAAGCTCACAAATCAAAGGACATTTGTTATCACCCCAATTTTGCTCATAAGAGACATCCAGGTGATTGTTCAAAAACATCATCAGTTGGAAAGAATACAACATAATAATGCTACCTCATGGCTACTTTACATCACCTCAAAGAGCAAGAGAAAAAACATTAGAAAGTGGGTTTTCATACACTTGAGCGGTATGTCCATACAGACACTCATGCAACTTGCACAACATTTTCTTCCAAAGCAGTGCAAGTCAATTTACATGAACGAGCATGAAACCTTCGACGCATTTAAGGATTTAGGTCTAACTTAGGTGGCTCTAGGTTGATGTATAGGAGAAATTCGAGCTCTCATCCCATTTATGAAGAGTACTTTGGCCTCCCAAAGTCCCTTTCAAGCATTGGAATCTCCATTTTGAATAAGGAGATTTCACAGTGGACCTCGTTCTTCAAGAGGTTCAACATTTCTCTATAAATGAAAGCTATGGGGCAACATTTGAATGAGAGAAGAATTGTAAGGTTATGTTGTAAGAATGAGATTGGAGATCATTTATCTTGTTGTCTCATCTCTACTATTCGTCACCCTCATGTTTGTTTGTGTTCTTTCCTCCAAGAAAGAAGACTTCTTCATTCACCATTGTTAGAGAGAGCTTTCAATAAGCAAAATGACTTGTCCCAAAGAGAGTGTTGGAGCCCATTTGCTTTCAACCATTCTCTCCATGTGCTATTACTCATGTTCATGCCTTTCCATTGAACTAGTATATCGGTATTGTTGTTTCCCTTGATGTTTTTATATTTGAATGATATACTTGTAGTTTATTTTGTAACTTCATTTAAATGCATGCTATGTTGCTTTGTTTTTAAATAGCAATACTCTTTGGCTTGTCCCACTTTGTTTTTAAGTAGCAATACTTTTTGGCTTGTTCCACAACTTTGAAATCTGCACAATACTTGAAAAAAAATGGGAAGGAGATTTGAAACCTCTACACTATGAACATGAGCAAATAATAAACAAGATAGCCACATAAACCCTATAATAATAATAATAATAATCTATTTTTAAGGTCACGGCCAAGCCAACACACCAATTTGGTGTATGAGACCCCCTTGTTTGTGGGACAAGGGACCCCCCTCCGCCCAGCGATTTGACTGGTAAAGTCTACAAAGGTATACATACCCTACCCCCCTCTGGATTTGAACCTGTGACCTCTTAAGAGGAAACACATGTTCTTAACCATTAGGCCCACTCAAGCTGTAAGTAAGTGATTCATGAAATTCACTATAAAATAATATTGAAAAAATAAATATTTATATTTATAAAATAATATTGAGAAAATAAATATTTATATTTATAAAATAATATTGAGAAAATAAATATTAATATTTATGACAAGATAGCCACATAAACCCTATCATAAAAATAGTAAGTAATTCATGAAATTCAGAGAAAATAAATCTTGTAAGTAATTCATGAAATTTGCTGTAAAATAATATTGAGAAAATAAATCTTAATATTAATAACTTTAATAAAATAAAAAATCCCTTTTTATAATCTGTTAAAGTGAAAAGAAAAATTCATGTATACCCTGTCACCTACTTTATTGGAAAATAAATCTTCGCTGTGAACTAAAAAACTAAAGTAAAAGGCCACTAAAATGAACACAACATATGCATATGCTGTGCTAACCTCACTCAGATCAAATGAAATTTATCTAAGTGTGAGATTAAGTTTTTGAGTTATAATTTTAAAAAAGTTTTGTAACCGTATTTTTAGTTATAATTTTCAAAGAAGTTTTATAACAGTATTTGCACTTTGACGGTTAAGGAGAAGCACTAATATAATTATTTCAAATGTTCCAAAAATAAGTGACCAACCGCTGAAGTCTTAGAAGGGGACACTTCTTACCCCAAATACCAGAAAGACTGACAAAACCTCCATGACACATAAGACTAAACTCAAAGTACATACTAAGATTATGAAACAGAAATGTATATGATTAAGCCTATGCTCTGTTCTATGCCTTGCATGCTCTCCTTTGATTTATATCCACTCCTCACTGGTGCTGATTCAGAAAGCCAAGGAGAAGTTTATTCACTTCCTCTGGAAACTGTTCCTGGACGAAATGGCTCCCTTCTGGAAAGAATTTGATCTCTAGATTTGGCACACAAGACTTGAGCATCTCACTGTTGACATAATACTCCACTCCCGGAAATTTCAGAAAATAATCCTTGGTACCCAAGATCAGTAGGCAAGGAGCTTGAATAGTGCGGTCCTTGAAATTAGCCAATCCTCCAATATCCCTGTAAATTACACATCAAAACGAAGATCTTAGTGTATCCGTAAGTACTTTATGGTGATTTAGAATGAAACCAAAGAAAAAGGAAAACCAATAAAAC